>CACRXK020010621.1:0-17406 GCA_902702795.2 Paramuricea clavata | reverse complement strand
GGGGGGGGGGGGGGGTGTTTGGATTTTCAAGTGAGCTCCATATATGATATATATTGGGAGTGACAACTCGAGTCAGTTCCAGTCCTTTTTTCTGCGCAGAAATTTCGTATTTTGATCTCGATCTGATAACTTGTTGACGGATACGATCCGTTGGAATTAGTTGGGGGGAAATTAAATGGTATTAGAACTGTTTACGGCCTTTTCCGTCTTTCATAGATATTGGACGTCAAATTTTGGCCATGTTGATTCGCTTTTCTCATAGTGAGTGACCGGAGTTCTTGCTTCAGATTTTTTAAAGAGCTCATTGGGATTTTCCCAGTCACGCTGATTTTTTCAAGAATTGGTCTGAACCTAAGCTCCAGCTTGAATGTATTTCAACTCACAAATCGCTCCCATCTCATCACAGAAATATATCTACACCGCATCATACACGGGTTGGGGCACCTTGAGATTATGGAGGTTCAGATTTGACTTCTACTACCGCTACCACGCACTACCACTCATTGGCTCAGTACGCACCTGATTGGTTAATCGGATATATCAAAGGCACCTGATTGGTTAATCGGATATATCAAACGCACCTGATTGGTTAATCGGATATATCAAAGGAAATTCGTTCTATATTCGTAAAATATGATATAGCCTACTAACTGAATATTCTTCTGGTTCGCTATACTTTTTAAAATTTGGGCAATGTTTATATCTGGGGGTCCCCGTTTGTTACGAGCAGAACTGATGCGCAGAACGGAGTGGACATCATCTTTAAACCTTAAACTCTACTGAGCGCGCAAAGCTTAATGGAAACACATATTTCAAGCTCAGTAGTTGAATATTGCAGCTATTTGTGAATGAATTGTTCCCATAAGGAGATATTTACCACGTCTCTAAGAAATTTACCCAAAATATGATTTCTAAACTGATCAAATGATGCTTAGCAAGCTTAGAGTTTAAGGTTTGCAAAGGACAACCTTCCTTGAATTGGCTATAAACGATTATAAACATTTGAGCAATACGAGCAATTAGCAAATATAAGAAAAGGTAACCGCGGCAATAATCTTCTTCTTGTTTAGGTAAAAGCATCGCTTAGAGCACAATTTTGGAGGCTAGGAAAAAATAAGCTGGAATCACCAGGACCATGCTACTACAACTAAGTGTAGCCGATACCTTGCTATATGCCGAAACGAGAAAATTTTCTAGTATATGCTTCTTTTCTGCCCGTGGAAATTTTCTTGAGTAGAAATGGGCCTTTATAATATGTGTACTTGGACACTCAGTTAAGAGAGTTTCTCGCTACTCAAACTAGTCATTGGTAAAGTGGAACTAGCGCTGGCAGTATTACAGCAAGTAAAACATCCGAAGCAAACCCTTAATACTGTAATCACAATACTGACAATGAATAATGCACCACCAATTCCTGCTCCGTATTTCCAAGTATTATCTAGAGGAAATTGAAAACAAATAACTTTAGATTTTGATCTATAAGTAGGTAGGTAGGTAGGTACAGGGGCTAGGAACCGGGGGCACAGGGGGCACGTGCCCCCCACCCCTCAATTTTTTCAAAGGACCAAAAGTGCCCTTTTTTATGATGAAAAGTGCCCTTTTTGTACAAGCTAATGTTGCTGTAAATACTAAATTAACATCAAAGGTGCCCTTTTTGTTTGGAAATTTCAATGTTTTTAAAAACAATTTGGTCAAAAAACGTGCAATTTCGGTATAGTATGACGGGAACATTTTTCTTTCCCCCCTCCCCGTCGCCAACATTTTCGGGAAAAAATTTTTAGGTGCCCTTTTCAATATCCAAAAGTGCCCCTGGTAGCCGGTGCCTCCCCAATCTTTTGATACTTCCTACACCCCTGGGTAGCTAGTCAGCTAGATAGGTACAGTAGGTAGGAAGGTAGGTAGATAGGTAGGTAGGTAGGTAGGTAGGTAGGTAGGTAGGTAGGTAGGTAGGTAGGTAGGTAGGTAGGTAGGTAGGTAGGTGGGTAGGTAGGTAGGTAGGTACGTACGTACGTACGTACGTAGGTATGTTGGTATATAGGTAGGTAGGTATATACAGGTAGACACCAGACATGAACTTACTTGAACTGAAACTATCTGTCTCTCTGTCTGGTCGTTTCTTACAAGTTGGAGGTGTAGCAGAGTAGTTACCATGTGAAGTGCACGTGATCGTTTCAGGACCGTTCAATATCCATTCATAACCACGACAGTCAAACGTTACATGTGTGCCGTCGAATGGCTTGTCAGTATTATAGTAAAAACGGTAAGAATATCCCCACTTTAGGGTGGAGTTTATTTTCAGCTTCTCATCTAAATAAAAATTACGTTGGTTTATTAAGGTGGACACTTAAAGCCTTTTCTTCTTCTGATGGATGTGATTATGAATGCTCTGAGTAGATGTACCCTCATCGGCTCATCTGAACATTCATAACTCGTTACTACAATCCACTGAAATGTGGTTGAAATCAATGGACCAGTGTCAAATAAATGGGGTTATTTTCTTAGACCTGAAAAAAGCATTTGATACGATTGATCACCAGATTCTATTGTCAAAACTACAAGCTTATGGGATACGCGACCACACGCTCAAATGGTTCCAATCGTATTTAGATCAAAGAAAGCAAATTTGCATGCTAAATAACTGTAAATCTGATATTGAAACAATTCGTTGTGGAGTACATCAGGGTTCAAATCTTGGACCTCTATTATTTCTCATTTACATAAACGACCTCCCAAACTGCCTAGAAACAACACATTCTAATTTATTTGCTGATGACACAATTTTATCATGTCAAGGGCATTTATCCATAGATATTGAATACAAACTTAACAAAGACCTAGTAAATGCTCAAAAATGGTTATCAGCGAATAAACTAACATTAAACAACGAAAAACCAAATATATGATTATTGGATCTCGGCAACGATTGAAAAACTTAGATCACGTGCCAAAAATCAGTATAAACGGACATCAAATTGAACGAGTTTATAAAAAGGAAGCTTTGGGTATAGTTATAGACGATAGACTTAGCTGGAATAGGCAAAATGAAGAACAATGCAACAAGATATCAAAAAATATTAATTTTTTAAGAAAAGCCAAAGATTTTGTTGGCCTAGATACGCTCAAAATTATGTATAACGCATTAGTCGCGCCTCATTTTAACTACTGTTCAACTGTTTGGCAAAATAACAACCAAACACACTTAGACAAATTATATAAGCTTCAGAAACGAGCAGCAAGAATAATAACAAATTCGGACTATACTATAAGATCTCCGGACATTTTTCAAAAACTTAGCTGGAAACCTCTTGACTTAGTTTTGAAAAAGCGAGATCTCCTTATGACATTTAAAGCGATTAATGGCATGCTTCCAGAATACGTAACACAACTATTTCACACTTGCGAAAACAATGGTTACGTACTGCGCAGTAGTAATTTAAAGCTGTCTCAACCTAAACCAAAAACGAATTTCTTGAAAAATAGCTTTTCGTACAGAGGAGCAGCGTATTGGAACAACATCCCAGTAAACTTGTTGAAAACCCTAAGAGAGTCAACAAGTTTAAAATCTGTCCATCATCTATTAAATAATTACATCTTGTAAATAAGTAAATAAGTAAATAAGTATATTTTGTAAATAAGTATAATTTAGTTTATTAGTTCCTTCTTTTATAATGCATTTATTTTCCGCACGGCCCTTTGAAAATCACCTATGTGAAAGGTTACCGTGTTTAAAGATCAATAATAATAATAATAATAATAATAACTCATCCACTCGTTCACATCAATCGGAAGAAGAAAATCGCACTTTAAATCGCAGCAAAAATTGCAAGCTAGTGTAAACGGACCTTAAGAACTCGGGTTAATTTTAAGTTTAACATGATTACCTCCGCCATGATATTTTCATTCGCGTTGGTATGTGTGTTTGTGTGTATGTGTGCACGTGCATGTTTGCCTTTCGGCACGATAACTTAGAGAAATACCAAACGTTTAATGCGAAAATTTGTTGGACGGATCATGGGGATTGCCCAGGTACAGTTTGACTAAAATGCGATTAAATTGGATTAGAAATTAACAGGGCAGTGTACCACTTCTTCACTGGCCTCCTCTAATATCAGGGGCGAAACTTGAGGGGGGAGGGAGTGTGTGGCACCACGCCAAAATACGAATCATCCCGATTGGCAGGGCAATCAAAGATTTTAAATGATAGAATGTAGAGTTATTAAGTAACTTGTTACAGCTAGCAAACAATAAGCAGTTCGTATGCATGTACATTGGCATTGGCAGTTCAATTATACAGGTAGCTTAATGATGTATCAGTATTTGGCGCTGCAGGGCATCATTGGTTTTGGCAGGGCAATTCTGCCAGACACCCCCTAATTAAAAGGGGCTAGTTTCGCCCCTGCTCCTCTTCAGCCTTCCTTTTAATAAGCAAATTTCAGAAGGTTTGTGCCCGGTGATAATGCTTCAACATGTAATTGCAGTTCTGCATTATTTAGCAGCCTGTTGAATTTTGCGCAGTTTCGATTCAAGACCATAGCTCTCGATTGACCATGGTGAACATTTGGGGGAAGGAGCGAATTGGGCTTAAAAAATCTTTGGAAAATGAATGCTTTGTAAAATCTTTAAACATAGGAGTTCAGCACTCGGTTTAGTCCATTTAAACCCTGGAATAAAATTATTCAAAAACAATAAAATAAACAGTAAGACTTACCAAGTTTTGGACATATTCTCTTGCACGTCAAAGTAGCGCCTTGTTCCCATTCTCCGTCAAAACGACATTTCCTCGCAACCCATTTACCCACATTATAATTTTGATAGTCTGGATTTAAATAATCTTTATTACAGAAATATTTCGTTGTTCGACCTACAGCAAAAGATAGTGAAACGCATTTAGCATAGGATCCAAAATTCTACTAAAAAATTGTCACCAGTAAACACTAAACATACGACGACGACGATCATAAAGAAACGACAACACAACAACGACATCGTTACAAAGCAACTACAGCAACTACTGCAGCTAGAAACAACTGCAGCTACTGCAGCAACTGCAGCAGAGCAGCAGCAGCAGCAACAACAACAACAACAACAACAACAACAACAACAACAACAACAACAACAACAACAACAACAACAACAACAACAACAACAACAACAACAACAAACAACAACAACGACAACGACAACGACAACGACAACGACAACGACAACGACAACGACAACGACGACAGCGACAGCGACAACGACAAGCAAATAACAACAATAATAAGCCAACCTGGCAATGTCAAATTCCTTTCAGGATGTGTATTTGGCCACTTTAAAGCATCACAATAATTCACTTAATAAAAGGTATGAATACTATGATTAGAAACAACCCTGTTGATCAAAGAAGAGCTGCTTTGCCAGCAATTTTCTAATTTGCACTTACTATTCCAGACAAAATATGACATACCTTGGGTATTCATTGTGTACAGAGCTTTAAACAGGTACGTCCTTTTTGAAACATCAACTTTGCCGGAGTAAAATGTGACAGTTATAATATTACTAGAACCAAAAAACCATGCAGGTACAACCACGGGAGTTCTGCCTTCAAAGTAACCTAGTCTGGCGCCTTCAGAGGTAGTGCTGCCATCATAGATCCTCACCTGGTCGTTAGAAAATCGTTCACCAGACAATCGGATTTCAGTAAAGTTCAGCATCACGTGCCCATTAGGGACTATCACATGATAAACCTGTTCGATGTCTCGTAGGTATGATTCAGGATAATATGGAGAGAGTAGAGTCCCATTGGAGCCTTGGAGGAGTACAGTTCGGTCTTGACAAAGAAATTATATCCGTTAGTCTGTACTATCAATTAAGAGGAATAATTTAACCTAGTTTAACCAAGCAGGCACACCATAACACAAAGCTGCTTCCTGGACCTAGCCCATAGTTGAGAAGCTCGTCTTGGCTCCGAGCTGGCTTTTAACCTATCAAGCAGGCACAACACAGCCCAATGCTGCCTCGTGGCCTATTGAGAGGCTCGTCTTTGCTCCGAGCTAGCTCCGAGCTGGTTCTTAACCTATTCAGAGGCTTGTCTTGACTGTGACCATGCATGATAGTATAGCGGTTAAATTCTTAATCTTATTCAGAGGCTTGTCTTGACTGTGACCATGCATGATATAGCGGTTAAATGGAAACCTAACCTAAACCTATTGCATCATCTTGGCTCTGAGCCGGTTCTTAATATATTGAGCCGGCTCTTAACCAATCAAGCGTGTTTCACTTAGCTCTAAGCTGCTCTTAACCTCTTGAGCATTCTCAACTGTGCTCCTAACCTATCTAACAGGTTCGACCGACTGACCAGCTATCTGCCTGGCTGACTGACAGATCGACCGATCTACCGAACGACCAATTGAAAAACTGACTGACCGACCGAATGCCCAGCTCTCTGACCGACTGACTAACTTAATACTAGCAAACCTTACCAGAAATAAAGGGCTTGAAACTCAGACGAAAATACACATTTGCTGCATCAGTGCGAACGGTTATCAAGGAAAAAATCGAGTATACCACATTTCTAAAATATTTCGTCTTGCCAGAATCCTCCGAACGAATATTCCCAAGAGATTTGAAACTTGTTAATTCTTTTATCCCTTGTAACACGGCAATGGTGCTGTTCTGAGGAACGTCGATGTTTTTGAAAGTCATTTCTATTGCAGTACGGTAATAAATGTTGAATTCACATGAACGATTCACGGAGGAAAATTGTCCTGATTTATCCAGTGGCACGTATTCCACAAGACATTTATCTACAAACACAAAGTTTATTCATTGGATGCTAGTGTATACAGTATGCGGGTAACAGCAGTGTTTTGAAAATGGTGCCTGAAATTGAAAATGCACGAGGTAAGGTAAGGTGAGGTGAGGTGGGGTGAGGTGAAGTGAGGTTAGGTGAGGTGAGGTGAGGTGGGGTGAGGTGAGGTGAGGTGAGGTAAGGTAAGGTAAGGTAAGGTTCCAAGCAATTATTTTGACTATTAACAAGACAATGAAAACACTACTGTTACCTGAAGATAAAGCTTGATGAGCAAGTTTAAATCGTCGCCCGACCGTTGTCTCATTGTCTGCCGAAGTAAAGACAACGCGAACGGAATCACCTTTCGACGTCAAAGACACTAGCATATTTTCCGTCCCATCGTACCTTGCCATAACACTTCTGTCAGATGGGTCATAAACAGTGACGTCATCTCCGGGAGTTAAAAATAATTCTGAAAATCTGAGGTGAATCACCTTCGTCTTGTCCACGGCTTTGAAGTAAACCTCGCACCTACTGTTGCGAGAAAGATTGGCAGGATAACCAGGCGAAGAGAAACCACTCTCGTATTCTTTAGTTACTTTGTAGATGGGACACTTGTCTGTAATAATGGAAATTATTATTTATCGTCATATCAGCTCAATAGCTGACCAAATATCCATGGAGTGTAACATGCTGTAATATTAATTAAACGGGGGTAACGTCACAATGTTACCGGCATACTTCACTAGCCACGGTTGTGTATGTAGCATTTGATTATAGAGATGCATATTTGAGGTAAGAGAATGCGCAACGGGGACCTGCCGTGTGTCTTGGCATGCTTTTGTTGTTGGAAATACTGTCTAGATTGTTTTAAGAATCTTTTCTTTCATATAAATAGTAAACATTTACGATTTATTTAACAGATAACTTAGTAATAAATAATAAATATACATTAGTCGTACTAACCAGCACTGTACGACATGAACCTCAAATCAAACGAGACATTGGCAGTTTGTTCTATCTCAAACCAATTCCCTTGCTTGATACCATCGAAGTTTCTCACAAGTCCAGAATCGTTTGAAGTCAAATTCCAATTCATCCTGATTCTTCCTCTAGAGTCTTTTAGTGCAAGGAGGACGAAGTTTCCTGGAGAAATACGGATTGATTCGAACCATAGCCGCAGCCATGTTTCTTTGTAGGATCTAACAGCGTGCAAACATGGCCTTCCAGCAGACGAAACACGTTGTTCGACTCCTAGATTACCGTCATAATGGTCCTTCACACATTTGCCTGCGTAAGGAGCAAAAAGAAAGCATATGTAGAACCTTTATGATAGCTTTGCTTAGGTTAACAGGCATTAATGTACTGTTATAAAATAGTGAGGTAAGCTGAAGTCGGTATGTTGTGGTATGGTATTGTATAGTATGATATTGTACGGCATTTTTTGGTATGTATTTTTATGGTGTGTTATGACATGATGTGGGATAATATAGTATGGTATGATATATGATACGGAATTGGATTGTAAGGTATAGTATTGTGAGTATGGTATGGTATGGTATGGTATGGTACGGTATGGTATGGTATGGTATGGTATGGTATAGCTTGATGGCAGGGTATATGATATGATACGGTATCTAATTGTATGGTATGGTTTAGTTTGGTTAGGTGAAGATATGGATGGTATGATATGGTATGGTAAAGTGAGGAAAAGCAAAGTATGGTTTCATTGGATAATGAGGTTAAGTGGTTGAGCAATGCAAGATGATATTGTCAATGGTATCAGTGGTATAATATGTTGCGTTTTAACGTCTATTAAAATTTACATGTGGTAACGCAAATCACCTTTCAAAAGTTCCCGGAACACAAATGCATATTTTCTCACAGCTGAAGAAGATGCACTGGTATTAACAACAATTTTCACAGAAGAACTGCTTGGAGGCCCAGTTTCGATACCCTCTAGAGGTCCAGTGAGTGGACCCAATAGAACGCTATTGTCTTCAGCATTGTACACTGCAAGCACGTCCCTGGGGCCAAATGACAAGTCTCGAAAACTTATCTGAATTACATTGTCTTTTGAACAAGCAGCGACGATGTATTCGCAAGTTGAATTAGCTTCATAATTTTTAGGATAACCGCGACTCTGTATCTCTTGTTCGGTGCCAACGAAAGACTTGTACTTAAATTTGCAAGTACCTGTAGCAAAGGATAAAGTTATACGTGACATACGAGACTACAATAACTCAGAAACCAATTACGGCCTTCTAACTGGTCTATTTAGACTACGTTTGGAAATTATGTGACAAAAGCACTTCTAAAGTACTTCTTTTAAGGCTTAGTATTCTATTTTATTCATTGCATACAAAACATAACTAGCACACTATCAAAATTTATTTTCTCACTGCAGTTGACAACTAAATCGTAATTATCATTTCCACTGAAAAATACAAGTGATACAACATCGAAATCAGAATCAGACATACCTTCCGGAACTCTTCTATAATGTAGTTTCACTCCTTTGTAACTATCGCTTACATTTGTCGGCTTGCTAATAAAGATTGCAGTGCTGTGACTCTTAGAATACAGAACCAGTGATTCAGGGCAGAGCTGAGCCACATTTAAGAACTTGGCCGCACCTGCAGGACTATATATGTCGAGTCCAACAACGGCATTGCCTGGCAGACTGACATTCTCAAAAGTCACTTCAATCCTTCCCGAACCGACGTCAATATGGAATATACAAACTGTATACTTCAAACTATTAGGAAAACCGTTTGTGGTTAGTACACCTTGTGTAGTGTTGAAGCGTTCATTGCAGTCTCCTGAAAATCAATTGCAAATGATAAGTGGAGGTATGCTAGCCATTCGGCTGAGAGCTAAGCCGAATTGCAAAGGACAAGGCTTTCTAAGGGAGTCTCTAGCGGCCACCGTATGACCCATGTCTGAACACCGAGCACATGCAGCTACGGTGGAAGGGTCAGTTTGCGGCTTATCCCATTTTCGGGTGGTCAAAAAACTAAACATTATGCAGAAATTTTATGACTCTCCAGAAAAATTCATCATACGTTGTCCGTTTTTCAAATGTCGAACGTTTAAAGTGCGGAATGTAATGTGAATGAGATAAACTCGATTTGTTGAAGGCCCACTAACCGCCCACGGTCAAACCATCAACTAGAGTCAAACGAAGGATGAGAGTTTATGAGAGTAAGCAGTCACGACTGAATAGACCTTATGCATAATGACGTCAGAGGGCTTGATGCCCGCGAGGAATGCTGGTCTTAGTAGTCATCGCTCGGGAAAATTTCGATAGTGGCCATTTTGAATTGTTTAATTTTCCCGGGCGATGACCATTGGCGATGACCATATGGCGATGACTACCAAGACCAGCATTCCTCGCGGGCATCAAGCCTTGTGACGTCATTATGCATAAGGTCTATTGTTAAGCGCTAGATTAACAAAATACAGGTGTGATGAGTGTTTCAACTATGTTTCAACTAAAATACAATACATGCAGATAGTGTTGGGAAAGCATCGAGAACAGCTAACTAAGATCGCGTGATTCCAACTCTCATGCACTCTCGCGCGTCAGTCGTCCTCCGTCAGTTTGATCCGGGCTTTATAGTAGATCGGCATATGAAAAGTTCATATATACTTAATTCTATAAGGCAATAAAGAGTAAATGAACTGGTTATAAATGAAACTGTATTGTACAATGATTCTTTTGACATAACAAAAAAACATATCTCATGCAGCGGTTTGAAATGGTAAATTGTGTGCTTCGAAATAATAGATATAGAATGCATACTTGATCATCACGAATCAACTAGGTCTCCACTTTTAATTTTCTCATGTGTGCCCTTATGAGTCCACTTGCATGTTGAATTTCACTAAGAGTGAAAACAACAAAGTATTAAGGCCTGACTCCACGGGCGCTTTTTCTCGACGAAATGCGAAACATTTATTTGCAATTTGAGCAAAGGCTTATGTTCCGGCTATATATGCTTTGAAACTCGTCATTTTGTGGAGACAAAATGTTTGACTGAGATCAATACTATACTTCTTACCTTCCACAAACAACATTTGAACACCAACTATTGTGCAGGCAAGGCATATTTGGAGAATTCGACTCATTTTAATCCTTAAAATTAAATAAAAAACATGACTTGTTTGCAGGTTTCTACATTTAAGAGTTGAGACTAGTTGTGTACTAATGAAATAGTGAAATGCAAACACGTCAATTCTTGACGTATAGACTAAAGTATACCGCTTTTAATCAAGGCCACATATTAGTTAGCGTCCATCCATTTTGATTTTATAGGGGCTGATTACATGGAGAGTTTTCAGCCCGGGGTGAGTTTCAGCCCGGTTAAAGTTAAACGAGCTGAAATTGCATCACGATTACATGCATATATGAGCAGTTTGAGCCCAGACTGAGTGTAGTCAGAGCTATATTTATAGTCAACCCGGACTGAAGTAATCTGAGTGTCACGAAATAGGACAATAAGCCTGTTACGCTTCTTTGAAGCAATCAGACGCCGATTAATCAGACTATTTGACTTGTGTGAGACTGTGTTTGTCGTTATATGTAAAGTATTTAATTAAACACGCAAAATAAAGCCATTTAAACGGTTGTTTTTTTTAGCTCAAACCGGGCTGAAATTTCAGCCCGGGCTGGAATTTTAGTCATGTAATCGCTTGCTGTGTTTTATTAGAAACTTATCCTTTAGGCCAGGCAATTCCAGCTTTTAGTTTATGCGTGCAGGGGATGATGCGAAGTAAGGTATCATATTGCTGATTATGCTGAAAATTTTCAATAAAAACTGCCAAAACAACCGAAATATTTCAATATTTACAACTATAAGCTATCTAGTCTGCGAACAGGCTCTCAAGTTGAACTATCACACCGTGTTTACAAGGCCACCATTTTTATTTTTTCAGCATAATCAGCAATATGATACCTTACTTCCCATCATCCCCTGCACGCATACTCTAGAAGCTGGAATTGCCCAGCCTCGTACCCAGGCGCAAATAACGTACTAAAAATAGCAACTCTACAGTGTTTTTATATAGATAGACCACTGATCTATATAAAAATACTGTAGTGTCGCTATTTTTAGTACGTTATTTGCGCCTGGGTACGAGGCTGGGAATTGCCTATTTCACGGCTATTTCAGCCCGGGAAACCTCTCCATGTAATCAGCCCCTTAGTCTTGGTCGAGCAGGATATTTTTATTTTTGTTACATGTTTGATGTTTCACCTTACCGAAACAGGTTATATAATTATACTGTATCTTAACCAAGGTTTTTAAGCACCTCAACATCTTGTGCGTTTTCAGTCGGCTATAAAATCCTTGCCCAACTTTTTGCTCTATAGTTTATACGAACAGTGGTTAATGGTTATAATATCACAAAAGATCGACACTTCCAACCTCGTTTCCAACGTTGAAAATAACTGTGCGGGGCCAGAACTAAAAAATCTTACAGTAGCTCTCAGGCTCAGCTGCAGACTATGCCGCAGATGCTTATCACAGTAAAGAATAATACTTATTCTTCTCATTATATGTAGAAGTCTTGCATTTATCATTATAGGCAAATAAAGCATGGAATTGAGATTAAGTAGAAACACGTAGAATTCGCTTACCACTATCAGTCCTATGACTATGTCACTTATGTTCCCTTGAGGTAAAGTGAGTATAGACATAAATGAAGCGAATATATTGACCCTTTGACTCTTGTTATTAATAAAACTTGACTATACAAAAGTTCACATCATTACATATAGACTCAAAATACCAACAAAGCGCGGTGTCATTTAAATATACAGAACACGAAATTATTAGTTTTAGGATTATCGCGTACACAAAACTTTCAATGTTAATTTATTCCGCACGCAATATTGGGTAATATTTGTACAGGCGAAATTAAATCTCGCTGACTCACGACAGCAGCACTTTAATACGATAGCAGCACTTATGATTTGTAGACATTTCCTTACAAAATTACATTATAATATAGCTATGTACTAAGGCCTAAGCGAAATATTTTGATCGCAACATAAAACTGTATTATTAATCAACAGACGTTTAATGTATTATATTTACTGTCGTAATACCAGTCATGTTTTTGAATAAATACTCAATGACAATGCAAGTCGGATCAAATATCATGCATGCATTTCTGTTGATCATCGACAATCGTGTGATTTCGATTATTTTTCAAGTAAAAACGTATCCCATTCGATAGAAAATTGTCAGATATGTACACTCTTGCCTAAGCAAGCATGTTAGGCTGTAAATCTATTTGGAAAAAATGTGTCAAACTCACCTTAAATAAATAAAGCTGTGTGAATTCCGCCCTCGGCGTAGTCGTATGAAGCGACAGGTTTCAGGCCAGCGGTCAAGGTACCAATGTAAATTAAATACTTCATACATTCTCAAATTCGGAGATTAAATATGGCGGCTAATGTCCGCCATCGTACTTAGTAAATTAATCATTAGTAAATGTTGAACAACGTTTAACCATGTTTAATGAAGACATGCCGGCTTGCTGCATGCCACACATTCTTTGTCTCTTGAAGCTTTCAAAATATCACATGGCTTTCGATTTAATATGATATGCCAATGGCCATGAAATTAGAACTGAAAAACAAGTACGATCGTACTATAGTGGTCAGGAACTGCGTGCCCCGGTGCCCGAGTTCCGATCTTGTGCAAATCGTTAAACGTTCAACAGGGTTCGTACAAAACTTGAAAGTCCTTGAATGTCCTTGAATTTGAAAACAAAAATTCAAGGCCTTGAATGTCCTTGAATTTGTAAAGACTAGTACTTGAATGTCCTTGAATTCTTCTTGCTTTAGTTTTTGGATATTTTCTGAAATTGTTTGACATTCAAGACGGACATTTTGTTGAACTGATTTTGCATGTTCATATCTGACCTCATTATAAAGTTACGTTTTGAACAATTTAACGTCAGATTTTGCTGATTTCCAACGCCTTCTTCAGTATTTAGTCCTTGAATTTGTTGATACATGGCCTTGAATGTCCTTGAGAAGTCCTTGAATTTAACTCTTCCTGACATGTACGGCGCTCTGGTTCAAGACCTTCGAGATTTTGACTTGATAAACAAAAAATAAATAATCTAAACTACTGCTACGTTTTCCAGTATGCTGTAGCAAGTATGCTATTTCATCCCCGCTGAGTCCTGGCTTCATCGAGTCTTCATATCAAACTGCACGATTGTGCTAACAATTGACATTTCTTAACTTTGTTTTTACGGTTCGCGATTTTCTATGACTATGAATATTATATGATATCCAGATAGGAGTATCATTCCTCTGCGCTTGAGTTGAGAAACTAAGCCAGCGTGTTAAATTTAGTCAAACTTAGCGCTTATAACTTATCAATCGCGATGTAATTATCGATAATTAGTCAATTCACATTCGTGAGAAGCTTTACTCCTTTAGACTATTGTGATTGTGTTCACAACAATAGAGCAGACAATGTCTTTCTTATCGTTTGCGTTTGCTGATATATTTGCTGAATATCAATGATATGTACTTTTATGTAGCCTGTATATTATTTGCTGCGAATACAGCCTCAAGAATTGCTTGTATCTTTCTTTTAAAGTCACAAATGAAAAATGGAACACCGGCGTCAATCGATGCGGGAATATTGCTTAGAATAATTATGTCAAGTTTCATTCCGATCGGACAAGTAACGGACAGAGCCTTAGGGTTTTTTCAAAGAGCGTCGCCTCCTAACAAAAAGATGATGATGATTAGCAGAGATTGGAGACGTACCAGTTCCAAAAATCGGTGAATCGCCGACAATGACTTACCAGTTTTATATTCATTGTACGGTTTGTATTTTACAGAAATATACATACTAGTTTGCCTTACGAGATGTATTTCCGTGAATTTCTTATATTTTTCAGGTAATCGCATCCCCTACCAATGCTCATGGCCGTAGAAACTACGGGGCAGGAGGGGCTTGAGCCCCCCTAATCGTTAGAAGCAGAGGGCTGAGCCCCCTAAAAATTCTAATTTCTAAGTGAATCTCGAAGTAAATGCACAGTTGCACACGTTTAATACACATGGCGCAGAGATGTATGGCGCAGAAGAAGATTGAATCTTTCTTTTCCCTAGCTCTATGGCAAATCTAACGCCTAAATGCAGGAAAACGTGTTTCAGAAAGTTGAAACTATCAAACATTTTCCTTGGAGGCATGCCCCTGGACCCACCTAGCGGCGGTTCGCGCCCGCTGTTCAGCCCCCCTAACTCTAATCATCTTCCCACGGCCCTGCCAATGCCATTATAACAGCCATCTCTCGCAAGCCTTTCTTCGTCCGAACTGAGTGACCCAATGCCCGCCAATGGCAATGAATCTTCCTGTTCCTCACGGGGACACACGTCAGGACTAGGAACCACTTGGCAGTGAGCACAAGCACAGAATAAGAAATAATTCATCTCGCAAAACAAAATTAAACCGCATGATTATTCAGTATTCACAAGCGCGACCAGGTTTTTAAACCTCCAATATTTGATTGCCTTTTTACCTATGAACTCAGTGTTTGTCTTTTTGGGGAATTGTTTAAATGCTGAGAATGTTGACCCATTTCACATAAGTTTTATATGAGTCCAGCGAGAATCGAACCCACGATCTCAGTGAAAGGCGCTTGCTCCGACGAGTTCGCCCCCGCTCTAAAGGCCGTTCTCCACTAGACGGAATTTTGCGCGCGGAGCGGAATTTCTCTTTGTCTTTTCTAATTAGTTCCACCCGAGAAATCACAAGACAAAGAAAAATTCCGCTCCGCGCGCAAAATTCCGCCTAGTGGAAAGAAAAATTCCACTCCGCGCGCAAAAATCCGCCTAGTGGAAAACTGGCTTAAAGCCTGTTTTCCATTAGGCGGAATTTTCCACGCGGTGCGGAATTTTTCTCTGTCTTGTGATTTCTCGGGTGGAACTAATTAGAAAAGACAAAGAAAAATTCCGCTCCGCGCCCAAAATTCCGCCTAGTGGAAAACAGGCTTTAGAGATTGCGCCACCCCTGAGACCTTATTCGCATAATTATATATTTGTTGGCATATACATTCAGCAAATCAGTCATACAGTAATGTTTGTCTGACTTTTAGAAATTCAAAAATATTTATTAAAATGAATGGCAAATTACATTTATTACAAACATTCAATTATACAATATCGTTGAAAAATATGTTAACTATTAAATAGTTTTGAGAATTGTAAAAATATTGCATACAATAGGAGGGCATCACTTAAGTTAAGAGCTTAATTCTATACAACCTTCTACATTTTTAATACGTTTATGGTGATAATTACAATCAGTGCCTATCAGAGAAATTCGGGGGCCCGGGGCAAATTTTTGTTCCGGGGCCCCTATTTTTCCCGAATATGTTGGCGAGCGGGGGGAGAGGGGGAAGAAAATTTTTTTCCGGACATTAAAAAAACGGTCGAAATTATTTTTTTTAATTTTGCAAATTTGGGGGCCCCCTTAAACTGGGGGCCCGGAGCAAATTGCCCCCCAGTGCCCTCCCCCCTCTGAAAGGCCCTGATTACAATTATATTGTTGTGAATTATTTAGTTTTTATTCAGTACTACAACTGTGAATTTCATAAAACGTTTGCAATGAACTATTTTACATTGACGTCATTGCATTGCCGAAATTGCATTTCGTGACAATTGAAGAAAATTTACATATTTGAAATAGATTGTTTCACTTCATCTATATAATAGATTATTTCACTTCATCATATAAAAGCGATATGGAAGGTATTTGGCATCTGACTGGTTTCCGCTTTCCGGCAGCGTATCCAACCAAACTAATTTCATCTTGTGACTTTTAGTATTGCACAAAGTTGACCGATATTTGGATATATTCAGTCATATTATATTTATTCAAAGTTTGCGTATTCGCTGAAAGCATTAAGGTACGTCATTATGGCAGTGTAACAGAACTGATATTGTTCCTAAAGAAAAAAATAATTCAGTTTTGTTATTATTCAAGTTTACATAGCGTCGGCTGGATCTAAGGATAAAAATTTTTCGTTTTGTGAAACACTTACACAACATGTTTGGCAAAACTGTTGATACCTGGATTTTCATCAAGACTAGATCTTAATTCATGCACAACCTGGTCTTCATCAGCAAATATATTAATTATAGGCTTAGCTTTTAACAATTTTTCAATAATGCACACTTCAGAGAATGAGTACATAAAGAGGAGCGCAGAATGAGAGCCTGGGTTCGAGGTTGTTTTTAGCTGCGATTGTTGCAATTTATAACCGACGGTATTACGATATTGTATTTTATGCATGTACTTACGGCATTTTCGACAAATTGTGGTCGTGTTCCTCTAATGATTTTTATGGCTTGGAAGACATCCATTGCTTGTTCAATTTTCATTCGTTCAAGAAGGTTTGAAATGGCAATGTATGTTCCTGTACGTCCTGCTCCATCACTGAAATACAAATTGAAAAGATGGAACCATATATTTCATGCAATTTTTAAAATAAAGCACATACAATTCACAATTGTCATGTGGTGAGGCAAAAAACACCTTGAATTTCATTTTCTCGAATATTATTTATTTATTCATTTTGTCACACACATAAAAGATATA
>CACRXK020010620.1:0-17411 GCA_902702795.2 Paramuricea clavata | reverse complement strand
GACTCCGAAATCCGGGCAAGCGTAGTGTAATCTATAGTAATCACGACGGGCAAGGAATCATTTGCATACGGCTCAGTGGTATGATAGCCATGTGAAAATGCGCTTTAAAATCCCACTGAGCCAAACCTATCTCCGTTAATATGCGTTTTGAACCTTTCTAAGTCGGTCTATGACGAAAAAAATTTTTCGATCAGCCAAAAATTTTCTAAGTGACACTCCTAGCTTTATTTGACTACGAAATCCGGGCAAGCGTAGTGTAATTTATAGTAATCGGGACGGGCAAGGATTGATTTGCATACGGCTCAGTGCTATGATAGCCATGTGAAAATGTGCTTTAAAATTCCCCTGAGCCAAACCTATCTCCGTTAATATGCGTTTTGAACCTTTCTAATTCGGTCTATGACGAAAAAATTTTTTCGATCAGCCAAAAATTTTCTAAGTGATAAGCCTAGCTTTATTTGACTCCGTAATCTGGGCAACGGGCAAGCTAGTGTAATTTATAGTAATCGAGACGGGCAAGGATTGATTTGCATACGGCTCAGTGCTATGATAGTCATGTGAAAATGTGCTTTAAAATTCCCCTGAGCCAAACCTATCTCCGTTAATATGCGTTTTGAACCTTTCTAAGTCGATCTATGAGGAAAAAATTTTTTCGATCAGCCAAAAATTTTCTAAGTGTCAAGCCTAGCTTTACTTGACTCCGAAATCCGGGCAAGCGTAGTGTAATTTATAGTAATCGGGACGGGCAAGGAATCATTTGCATACGGCTCAGTGCTATGATAGCCATTTGAAAATGTGCTTTAAAATTGCCCCGAGCCAAACCTATCTCCGTTAATATGCGTTTCGAACCTTTCTAAGTTGGTCTATGACAAAAAAATTTTTTCGGTCAGCAAAAAATTTATTTGACTCCGAAATCCGGGTAACGGCAAGCGTAGTGCAATTTATATTAATGGACGGGCAAGCGTAGTGTAATTTATAGTAATCGGGACGGGCAAGGAATCATTTGCATGCGGCTCAGTTCTATGATAGCCATGTGAAAATGTGCTTTAAAATTGCCCCGAGCCAAACCTATCTCCGTTACTATGCGTTTTGAACCTTTCTAAGTCGGTCTACGACGAAAAAATTTTTTCGATCAGCCAAAAATTTTCTAAGTGTCAAGCCTAGCTTTACTTGACTCTGAAATCCGGGCAAGCGTAGTGTAATTTATAGTAATCGGGACGGGCAAGGAATCATTTGCATACGGCTCAGTGCTATGATAGCCATGCGAAAATGTGCTTTAAAATTGCCCTGAGCCAAACCTATCTCCGTTAATATGCGTTTCGAACCTTTCTAAGTTGGTCTATGACAAAAAAATTTTTTCGGTCAGCCAAAAATTTATTTGACTCCGAAATCCGGGCAACGGGCAAGCGTAGTGTAATTTATATTAATGGACGGGCAAGCGTAGTGTAATTTATAGTAATCTGGACGGGCAAGGAATCATTTGCATACGGCTCAGTGCTATGATAGCCATGTGAAAATGTGCTTTAAAATTGCCCTCAGCTAAACCTATCTCCGTTAATATGCGTTTTGAACCTTTCTAAGTCGGTCTATGACGAAAAATTTTTTTCGATAAGCCAAAAATTTTCTAAGTGTCAAGTCTAGATTTACTTGACTCCGAAATCCGGGCAAGCGTAGTGTAATTTATATTGAGAGAGACGGGCAAGGAACATTTGCATACGGCTCAGTGCTATGATAGCCATGTGAAAATGTGCTTTAAAATTGCCCTGAGCCAAACCTATCTCCGTTAATATGCGTTTTGAACCTTTCTAAGTCCATCTACGACGGAAAAATTTTTTCGATCAGCCAAAAATTTTCTAAGTGTCAAGCCTAGCTTTACTTGACTCTGAAATCCGGGCAAGCGTAGTGTAATTTATAGTAATCGGGACGGGCAAGGAATCATTTGCATACGGCTCAGTGCTATGATAGCCATGTTAAAATGTGCTTTAAAATTGCCCTGAGCCAAACCTATCTCCGTTAATATGCGTTTTGAACCTTTCTAAGTCGGTCTATGACGAAAAATTTTTTTCGCCCAGCCAAAAATTTTCTAAGTGTCAAGCCTAGCTTTACTTGACTCTGAAATCCGGGAAGCGTAGTGTAATTTATAGTAATCGGGACGGGCAAGGAATCATTTGCATACGGCTCACTGCTATGATAGCCATGTGAAAATGTGCTTTAAAATTGCCCCGAGCCAAACCTATCTCCGTTAGTATGCGTTTTGAACCTTTCTAAGTCGGTCTATGACAAAAAAATTTTTTCGATCAGCCAAAAATGTTCTAAGTGTCAAGCCTAGCTTTACTAATTGACTCTGAAATCCGGGCAAGCGCAGTGTAATTTATAGTAATCGGGACGGGCAAGGAATCATTTGCATACGGCTCAGTGCTATGATAGCCATGTTAAAATGTGCTTTAAAATTGCCCTGAGCCAAACCTATCTCCGTTAATATGCGTTTTGAACGTTTCTAAGTCGGTCTATGACGAAAAAATTTTTTCGATCAGCCAAAAATGTTCTAAGTGTCAAGCCTAGCTTTACTAATTGACTCTGAAATCCGGGCAAGCGCAGTGTAATTTATAGTAATCGGGACGGGCAAGGAATCATTTGCATACGGCTCAGTGCTATGATAGCCATGTTAAAATGTGCTTTAAAATTGCCCTGAGCCAAACCTATCTCCGTTACTATGCGTTTTGAACCTTTCTAAGTCGGTCTATGACGAAAAAATTTTTTCGATCAGCCAAAAATTTTCTAAGTGTCAAGCCTAGCTTTACTTGACTCCGAAATCCGGGCAAGCGTAGTGTAATTTATAGTAATCGGGACGGGCAAGGAATCATTTGCATACGGCTCAGTGCTATGATAGCCATGTGAAAACGCGCTTTAAAATTGCCCTGAGCCAAACCTATCTCCGTTAATATGCGTTTTGAACGTTTCTAAGTCGGTCTATGACGAAAAAATTTTTTCGATCAGCCAAAAATGTTCTAAGTGTCAAGCCTAGCTTTACTAATTGACTCTGAAATCCGGGCAAGCGCAGTGTAATTTATAGTAATCGGGACGGGCAAGGAATCATTTGCATACGGCTCAGTGCTATGATAGCCATGTGAAAATGTGCTTTAAAATTGCCCCTGAGCCAAACCTATCTCCGTTAATATGCGTTTCGAACCTTTCTAAGTTGGTCTATGACAAAAAATTTTTTTCGGTCAGCAAAAAATTTATTTGACTCCGAAATCCGGGTAACGGCAAGCGTAGTGCAATTTATATTAATGGACGGGCAAGCGTAGTGTAATTTATAGTAATCGGGACGGGCAAGGAATCATTTGCATGCGGCTCAGTGCTATGATAGCCATGTGAAAATGTGCTTTAAAATTGCCCCGAGCCAAACCTATCTCCGTTACTATGCGTTTTGAACCTTTCTAAGTCGGTCTACGACGAAAAAATTTTTTCGATCAGCCAAAAATTTTCTAAGTGTCAAGCCTAGCTTTACTTGACTCTGAAATCCGGGCAAGCGTAGTGTAATTTATAGTAATCGTGACGGGCAAGGTATCATTTGCATACGGCTCAGTGTTATAATAGCCATGTGAAAATGTGCTTTAAAATTCCCCGAAGAGCAGAAAATCGTGTGCTTTGCAGCGGATATTTTAATTTCTTAACAAGTCAATATTTATAATATATGCACCCTGTCAATATTTTACGCATCTTTGCGCGTTCACTGCTTAGTGCTAGGGCATTCAAATTCTGTACAGGGAATAATTGATCTCATCTAAATCTCAAGGGATTGATTGCAAGTCAAGAATATCGAGAACAATTGAGCAAATACGAATCCGCTAAAATTGTTTGTGGAAATCGCGTATTTTCACCGCTGCGTCTCAATTAGTAAAGCGGCAATGTAGGACAAAAGAAAAGCAATTAATCACGAATGCGTCATTTTAACGGCAATGTGCTCGGAGCTGGTTGACAAGATTTTATTATAATTATGCATACGCAGGTATTTTATTGAAGTGAAATTCATCAACTTAAGTTTTAAAGGGAGTTAATATTCAATAGTTTTAGACCTAATTCTCAACGGCGAACGACATGCACTTTCGACAAGCACTTTTTATCGGAGTCGTATTTGCTCATTTTTTCTCCATTATTTATTGGATGAAAAACATGTCATTCAGCAGCCAATTAAAAAGCATGATCTTTATGATAATGTAAAAACTACATTCATTCACGGCGTATAATTAATACACCATAGCATGCTATCGTTGGATTGCGTTTTTTTATAGACACCCTGTTTATTTTAAATATTTCAACAACTTGTTAATACCTGTTTATACACGCGCCAAATTTCTAAGCTTCACCGTCAAAACATTTACTCATTAGGCCGTGTATTCAACAACTTTTTTCAACCTGTTTTAGTGCACAACTAGACATTCCATCAAAATAAAAAGCATAAAAGCTTGTTATTCCAGGTGGATAATCGAAAAGGACGCGAAAGTTAATATTATGCGGTTTCGAACCTTGCGTTCTATTGAATTTCAAGGCCCCTGTAGCAGAAACCTGAATTTACCACGATCTGAAAATTATATTTTTGGAATCTACGGTCCATAAGCTTTCTATCGATGCCTTATTCGTGTATCACTAGACAGTCCATGAAAATAAAGAGCAGGTTATTCCAGGTGTATAATCGAAAAAGACGTGAAAGTTAATGTTATGCTGTTTCGAACCTGATGTTCTATCGAATTTCAAGGCCCTTGTTTCAGAGACTTGAATTTGCGCCAGCCCAAAAATTATATTTCTGGCTGAATCTGCAGTCCATAAGCTTTCTGGCGATGCCTCATTCGTGCATCACTAGGCCATACGTAGAAATGAAAAGCAGTTTTTTCCACCTGTGTAATCGAAAAACACGTGGAAGTTAATACTATATAAGTTAGGGTTAGGGTTTGGGCTGTTTCGAACCTGATATTCTATTGAATTTCAAGGCCCCTGTAGCGCAAACGTGAACTTACCACGGTCTGAAAATTTTCCATAAGCTTTCTATCGATGCCTTATTCGTGTATCACTAGACAGTCCATAAAGATAAAAAGCAGGTTATTCCAGGTGCATAATCGAAAAGGACACGAAAGTTAATATATCAGTGCGGTTTCGAACCTTGCGTTCTATTGATTTTCAAGGCCCCTGTAGAAGAAACTGGAATAACTTTTCAGAATTTTCAGAATCTACGGTCCATAAGCTTTCTAACGATGCCTTACTGGAGTATCAAAAGACAGTCCATGAAGAAACAAAGCAGGTTATTCCAGGTGCATAATCGAAAAAGACGCGTGAAAGTTAATATAATATGCGGTTCCGAACCTGATGTTCTATTGATTTTCAAGGCCCTTGTAGCAGAGACTTGAATAAGGGCCGGCCTTAAAATTGTATTTCTGAAATCTACGATCCATAAGCTTTCTGTCGATGCCTTATTCGTGCATCACTAGGCCGGAAGTGGAGATAAAAAGCAGTTTTTTCCAGCTGTGTAATCGAAAAAAACGTGAAAGTTAATATTATACAGTGTGTATCAAAATAATTCGAATCCAAATTTGGCGTGTAATAACGCAGAATATATTTGACAAATTCGGTTGGTTCTTACACCATTGTTAAGTTCATTTATTTATCTTTCAAATGACATGCTGTACGCGTCATTTAGTTGGAAAATGAAGGAGTATTGCTTTGACAAAAAAAGTCCATAAAAATCACAATTTTCCGCCGATGGGAATTGGACATTTTTTCTTTCAAAGTTAGTCCCACAAGGCTTTGAAATGCTAATCATCACTGAAAACTAAAATGCAAATTTAACGCGAATTTCTTCTCGTTCAACATGTTGAAAGCATAGGAGCTTAAATCTCTTTAAATGAACATGAATTTATGTAAATTTTGCTACATAACAGTTTGTTGATTAATTAAATTTGCATTATCTTTTGTTTGTACGTCTCACTTCGAATTCCCATCGGCGGAAAAATTTGATTTCGAGCAACCAGTTTTAACACACGATTTCTTGGTCATTTTTGATCTTATTGATATAAGAACGATATAATCGGAAACCTAATAGGCTATTCTTTATTGCCATATAAAAATTATATGGTTTACTTTAGTATTTTATAAACAGCAGTCTGTCAAATTTGGATTCGAATTATTTTGATACACACTGTATAAGTGAGGGTTAGGGTTTGGGCTGTTTCGAATCTGATGTTGTATTGAATTTCAAGGTCCCTGTAGCGGAAACGTGAATTTACGCCGGTCTGAAAATTGTATTTTTAGAATCTACGGTCTATACCTTTCTATCGATGCCTTACTCGTGTATCAAAAGACAGTCCATGAAGATAAAAATTAAGCGGGTTATTCCAGGTGCATAATCGAAAAAGACGTGAAAGTTAATATTATGCGGTTTCGAACCTTGCGTTCTATTGATTTTCAAGGCCTCTGCAGCAGAAACTGGAATTTGTCACGGTCTGAAAATTATATTTTTAGCATCTACGGTCCACAAGCTTTCTATCGACGCCTTACTCGTGTATCAAAAGACAGTTCATGAAGAAACAAAGCAGGTTATTCCAGGTGCATAATCGAAAAAGACGTGAAAGTTAGTATTATGCGGTTTCCAACCTGATGTTCTATCGACTTTCAAGGCCCTTGTAGCAGAGACTTGAATTTGGGCTGGCCTGAAAGTTGTATTTCTGGAATCTACGATCCATAAGCTTTTTGTCGATGCCTCATTCGTTTATCACTAGGCCGACGTGGAGATAAAAAGCAGTTTTTTCCAGCTGTGTAATCGAAAAAAACGTGAAAGTTAATATTATATAAGTGTGGGTTAGGGTTTGGGCTGTTTCGAATCTGATGTTCTATTGAATTTCAAGGTCTCTGTAGCGGAAACGTGAATTTGTCACGGTCTGAAAATTGTATTTTTAGAATTTCCGATCCATAAGCTTTCTATCGATGCCTTACTCGTGTCTCAAAAGACAGTCCGTGAAGATAATTAAAAAGCAGGTTATTCCAGGTGCATAATCGAAAAAGACGTGAAAGTTAATATTATGCGGTTTCGAACCTGGCCTTCTATTGATTTTCAAGGCCTCTGCAGCAGAAACTGGAATTTGTCACGGTCTGAAAATTATATTTTTAGAATATACGGTCCACAAGCTTTCTATCAATGCCTTACTCGTGTCTCAAAAGACAGTTCACGAAGAAACAAAGCAGGTTATTCCAGGTGCATAATCGAAAAAGACGTGAAAGTTAGTATTATGCGGTTTCCAACCTGATGTTCTATCGACTTTCAAGGCCCTTGTAGCAGAGACTTGAATTTGGGCTGGCCTGAAAGTTGTATTTCTGGAATCTACGATCCATAAGCTTTCTGTCGATGCCTCATTCGTTTATCACTAGGCCGGACGTGGAGATAAAAAGCAGTTTTTTCCAGCTGTGTAATCGAAAAAAACGTGAAAGTTAATATTATATAAGTGTGGGTTAGGGTTTGGGTTGTTTCGAATCTGATGTTGTATTGAATTTCAAGGTCCCTGTAGCGGAAACGTGAATGTACGCCGGTATGAATATTGTATTTTTAGAATCTACGGTCCATAGCTTTCTATCGATGCCTTACTCGTGTATCAAAAAACAGTCCATGAAGATAAAAAGCAGGTTATTCCAGGTGCGTAATCGAAAAAGACGTGGAAGTTAATATTATGCGGTTTCGAACCTGATGTTCTATCGAATTTCAAGGCTCTTGTAGCAGAGACTTGAATTTGGACCAGTCTGAGAATTGTATTTTTAGAATCTACGTTCTTATGCCTTCTGTCGATGCCTGATTCGTGCATCATTAGACGATAAAAAACAGGTTTTTACAGCTGCATGTATAGTCGAACAAAACGTGAAAGTTAATACAATTATATTCGAACCTTTCCCTGCCCAAAATGATTCCGACAAAACCAGGAATCGAACCTAGCTTCTCACACGTACTTCTCAACGCTTTGTCCTTACCATTAGACCACCTCGCCTACACTTGCTGTAACTCCCTTTGTTATTCTACTTAACTCTTTCTCGTCTCGGGTGGAATTAATAAACAACGATGCCTGAAATTAAAATGCTTTCGGCACAACCAGGAATCGATGCTGGATTTACGCACTTGCAACACTACGTCCTTACCACTAGACCATCTCGCCTACACTAGTTTTAACTCCTTTTTTATTCTACTTAACTCTTTCTCGTCTCGGGTGGGATTAATAAACAACGATGCCTGAAATTAAAATGCTTTCGGCACAACCAGGAATCGATCCTGGCTTAACGCACTTGCAACACTTCGTCCTTACCACGAGACCATCTCGCCTACAGTTGGCTGCAACTCCTTTTTTATTCTACTTAACTCTTTCTCGTCTCGGGTGGAATTAATAAACAACGATGCCTGATATTAAAATGCTTTCGTCACAACCAGGAATCGATCCTGGCTTTACGCACTTGCAACACTTCGTCCTTGCCACTATACCATCTCGCCTACATTTGCTTTAACACCTTTTTTATTCTACTTAACTCTTCTTGTCTCGGGTGGAATTAATTAACAACGATGCCTGACATTAAAATGCTGTCGGCACAACCAGGAATCGATCCTGGATTTACGCACTTGCAACACTTCGTCCTTACCACTAGACCATCTCGCCTACACTTGGCTGCAACTCCTTTTTTTATTCTACTTAACTCTTTCTCGTCTCGGCTGGAATTAATTAACAACGATGCCTGATATTAAAATGCTTTCGTCACAACCCGGAATCGATCCTGGCTTTACGCACTTGCAACACTTCGTCCTTGCCACTATACCATCTCGCCTACACTTGGCGGCAACTCCTTTTTTATTCTACTTAACTCTTTCTCGTCTCTGGTGGAATTAATAAACAACTATGCCTAACATTAAAATGCTTTCGGCACAACCTGGAATCGATCCTGGCTATACGCACTTGCAACACTTCGTCTTTACCACTAGACCATCTCGCCTACATTTGCTTTAACTCCTTTTTTATTCTACTTAACTCTTCTCGTCTACAGCAGGAATTTATCCTGACTTAGCACAATTCCAACACTTTGTCCTTACCACTAGACCATCTCGCCCACTCTTGCTTTAAACTCCTTTTATATTATTATTTATTATTATTATTATTATTTAAATTTATATTGCGCGAGGTTCCATAGGGAGATGCTCACCTGCGCATTACATAATTGATAAAACAAGTGTATGTACATGAAAAGCTAAAATTAATTAAGTAAAAATTGTGTGTTCCTAAAGTCTTATTGAATATCAATTCAAGTTCAAATTTCTATATATAAGTACGCATATATGTCCAAAGGTATATCAACTAATAAATAAATTAATAAAATGCAATCTTAAAAAGGTGTGTCTTTACTAATTTTTTAAAATGGTCCACTGTTTTTGCACTACGAATGTCATTTGGTAGTGAGCTAGTCCATGAATAACTTTGAATGTTATTAGTAGAATCTTGAAATCTATCCTGAATTTCACTGGAAGCCAATGTAGATGTATCAATGTGGGAGTTATATGGTCAAATCGTGACATATTACAGATGAGCCGGGCAGCAGTATTTTGTACTCTCTGTAATTTCAGTAAGTGAGTAGCAGGTGTCCCAAACAACAGGCTATTGAAATAGTCTAAGCGGCTTGTTATTAAGGCATTGACCAAAGTCTTTATGCTTTCATTGTCCAGAAATTTCCGAATTTTCCTCAGATTATATAGATGGTAGAATGCAGCTTTGCAAACTTTATGTATATGAGTCACCATGCTAAGTTGCGAGTCAAACCAGCAACCCAGATTGCGAGCTTCACTAAGTGGTGTTAGTTGAACGTTGCCTACTCGAAGGGTGTCAACACTGACTTTGGCCAGTTGTTGTCTTGTGCCTATAATCATGAACTCGGACTTGATAACTCTTGGGAGGGGGGGAGGGGGGAGGGGGGAGGGGGGCCAGGAACCTCGCGAAAGCCCTCCGAAGTTTTTACTCTTGTGCAATCGAGTGAGATCATATAAATTTGATTATCGCGTATCATGTTTATTATAATAATCGCTATAATAACCACAGTTCACGAAACAGGCATTCTTAATTCTCATTTCACGGACCATTTTTATCAACAATCACGCCTCACGGCTGTAGAACAAATCACATTTCACGACACTAAAATCAAGCATTTCACATTTCACGCGAACAAATATTGACCATTCACGGCTCACGAAAATACCCTTTCCCACCATACCTAATTTTAAGAATTTTTTATCACTGCACATTTTATGCCAAAAATTTCCGAATGACTAAGAAAATTTCCGAATATTCGGAAATTTTTGGCGAACCCCCCCCCCCCCGTCGCCAAAAAAATTTTGGTCAGTGTACCATTTTAAGTGTCAAAAATTTTTTCCGGACATACCAAAAGCCAGATATTAACTAAAAATTGCCTGAATCTCATGATTTTCGTACAAAAAACATATACTATTATTTAATTCGATAATTTGGCAGTCATCATTTCAATTTCAATTAAATCATTCTCTTGTGTTAATTAACAACTTATCAAAGCAAATTTTATCACTGCACATTTTACATTTTATCACTGCACATTTTACTTTTATCACTGCACAAATTATCACTGCACACTAAAATTAGGTATGTTTCCCACCCTCAATGATGGCATTATTTTTTCCGAAAATAACAAAATTTTTCCCGACATACCAAAATACTAAAATAAATGCAATCATAATTCAGAGGCTATTGAGGCAAACGGCGATCTCAACGACATTTTTCGCGTAGTCAGAAGGGCACTTTGCCAGCGAAGAAAGGGCACTTTTGAAAACTTGAGGGGGCCTGGCCCTCCTGCCCCCCCCGGTTCCTACGCCCCTGCGCTACACAAACGCTCAGGTTCATTGTACACGAGATATAAAGCGACCGGACCAACATATAAATACACCATATACATATACACGAAAAATTTCAATGTAGTATAATATAATTATTGAACAAGTTAAAAGTACAACCTTCCTCGGTATTATCATTGACGAATGTTTGACCTGGAAAGATCATATAGCTAAAGTAGCAAAGAAAATAATTAGAGCTGCTGGTATAATAGCTAAAATACGACATTTCATAAATCGAAATACTCTAAAACTTATATATTATGCATTAGTCTATCCATATTTGATATACGGCAACTTAACATGGGGTAATACTTATAAAAGTCGAATCCAAAAAATAATAAACATACAAAAAAAAATTGTACGTCTAATGACTTTCAAGTCTTATTTAGAGCACAGTGAGCCAATTTTCAAAGATTTAAATATCCTAGACATTTTCAAAATCAATGACTATTTAACTGCCTTATTTATGTTTCGATACCACCACCTTAACAATTTCCCAGATTTCTTTAAAAATTATTTTGTAACAAACAACCAAATTCATGAACATAACACGAGAAATGCATCAAAACTTCACAAATGTTATAAAAGAACAAATTATGTAAAACACACTCTCTCAAATAAAGGAGTTGATGTATGGAATTCGTTAGAAACAAAACTTAATGAAGTAAACTCCTATAACACCTTTAAAAAGAAAATTAAACAACATTTTTTGCTATACACAATTACCAATATATAAAACATACTTCTCTAATGACATATACTTTAGTCTATTGTAGCCCAACATTGGCATTGTAAAATTAAATGCATCTACAACATTACTATTAATTTATATAATACGAACATTCCCACTTCTTTTTCTCTCTTGTAAATATAGTGTATATACTTCAAAACTTTCTGATTTTAAATATTATGTATTGATTGACTGTAAATAATCGATTATGTGATAAAACGAACAGTAACTAGAGACCTAAAATAAAAAGTCTATGAAGATTTCTAGTAGGTCTCTACCCCAACATCTTCAAATTATTGTAATATATTTTAAGTAGATTTTTATACATGGGAAAATAAATAAAAAAAAAAAAAAAAAAAATAATATACATATTTTTAGATCATGTTTTAAATTATGAATGATGGTACAATTGATTATTACCAGTTGCATACAATATTATTTAGCAAGCAATAAACTTAAAGCGTTTTTTTGCCATAAATAATATATTTACACATGAATGCAAATTTACTGGAATCTATGACACTAATCAGTGACACCCTTACCCAGTGTTCAGTTTATTTTAGAGTTTGGCTCTTTTTGGCTTATTTTGATCTTGAGTTTGGCTTTTTGTCCCGGAAACCGTTCGAAAACCGCAACTCGTTCCAAAGAGCTTGGGACCGAGAAAACCGTTGGCTTTTTGGCGGAAAAAATTGTAATGTTTGGAGAAGACAAGATGGCGTTGGTTTACTTCGTGTCATCAAAGGGCATTGTTGTTTACAAATACCCGCTTATTTTACGCTATAGCGACTGGTTAGTTTTGGAAAATGTAACTCAATGAAGAGGGAAAACGATTCTGTAGTAAAAGAGAAAAATACGTGCAGTTATTTGTTGTGAAAGACGACCCGAAATTGCTGTACTGGTGTATAAAAAATTCTACTGGCAATTCGACCATGGATAAAGAGACAGCGCTTGCATGAAAGTAATGGTAAGTTTATAAACGGTTTTCGGTAATAATTTTTAGTTTAATTAAAGCTCTTCCCGACTTCCCTTGAAGCTATACTTCGATTATAAATCGAGTCTTCACGACTTTAGGTATTAAACTCTATTTATTTTGTTCTAGTTTACAGAAACATAAAATAGAACAAAGGTAACTAAGCTTTAGAATTTATATGCACTTAGTTTTAATAATACTCGAGTTAACTGATAGGCTCGGGTGTCTCAGTACTAAAAATACTGAACCTTCAAATTCATAAATTATTATCTATAACGTATTGCAGTAATTCGACAGCTCTGTTGCTTTGAACTAATGATTGGGTAAGAACACAAGGTCTTGTACTCATGGTCTTGTACTTATTTCTTTGAGTTTTTTGAGACACACTGTATAATATTATGTCGAATTTTGGTCGCGTGGAATGCAATTAATAATAGATAATGAAATGATAATTTGAATTACAGTAAAACGAATTTAATTTTACATCTAATTGAAGATAATTTTAATTAAGAGCGTCATTATCTATTGTTTGAATTGCATTCGCCGACCGAAATTATAAGTCCAGGTGATCTCGTGTTCGTATTTTAGCCAATTAGCGCTCAGAAAGGGTTGTCCGAATAGAAATCCAATTTGACGTATTCAGTCAATTATATCTTTCATTATTCTTTATGAAACTAGTTGAATGTTTGTAATTATCTTTGCTTATGAGAACTATAGCTCTGACAAAAATATGGGATCGAAATAAAGTATATTACAGGAGATATTCAGTTGTTTTAATCATAAAATGGATTTCTATTTGACAACTAGTGCCAGTACTTTTCCGCGTATCAAGATCATCTGGAGTGGAATACAAAATTATTATTCAGAATTTAAGATTTAAATTCCCTTAGGAGAGGCTTAACCAATCAGGGAGATTCTTTTGTAAATATCCACCAATCAGAAGTCTGAATTTTAATGATTCAAATTTAGGGCGGGCGGCGGGCCAGGACCGGTATTTCGCCGTTACCTCGTGCTGCCGTGCAGTTTACTCGAAGTGCTCGTCTGTTTTTTTTGTCTGTTTGATAAAAGGAGTACGCTTAAATAGAGCAAAGAAGCTCAAAATCTGAAGTTAAAGACAGGATTAAGGGATGTTATATCAATTTGATAAACAAACGGTAAAAAAGGTGAGAAAATTTTAAAATTTTCTGAGTTAATTTAGACTTTGGCGACCGACATTTTTAAACGCAAAGTGCGATGACAAATATATTAAATAATCAGAGCACTGAAAGTATCAAAAGGAGATAAGCGTTTTGAATATTCATGAAGTGAGAATTCTAATTCAAATTCCTTTTGTTTCTGTTGAGAAAACAACGGATTTGGGGCGAAAATATTGTGTGCGAATGCAGGTTGTTGTAAAATGTCCGACACGCGGTTTCTCTTCTCAAATCTGACTCTAAATAACAATTTCTTTTTTTAGTTTGAAATAACTCCTTTACAAGGACCAATTGTATAAAAATATAATCTGTGTGCTCAAATAAAATGAATAATCTAGTATTTAGGCATTTTAAATTGCTGTAAAAGAGTGAAATAAGGTCTTTGATCTTTGGTTGTTTGTCAGGCAAGTGTGAACACAGTGGTTTAATAATAATACACCTTGTTGCGCATGCAGTTTCAAAAGATAAACACCTAAAAATATAGCTTTTTTTGTTTCACAAAGTCTCCTACAGAATGAGTCCAAAAGAACGACTAAATTAAAATTTTGGAAAGTACATTAATTTCATAGCTTACAGCAAAAGAAACAAAATGCCATTCTCTGAAATGGCTTCTTTTGCGGGAAGCCATATTGAAATTATAAATGTGTTTGTTAGACCTTTTCCTTCAGGTAATCGATGCGTACTTCTTAGAGAATGAGCGTGCATTAACTTTATGATGTGCTTTATTGCTTTAACTGAAAATTTTATGGGGATATATGAAGCAATAAAGAGTATTTTGGAAACTTTTCAAATTCCTGTCATGTGACTCATGTAGTTTCAGAATTCGCACGTGCCATGAAGTAACGGCATAATTCAATACACTGATTTTAAACCACGTTATCTTTGAAATGAGAGCTCGTTTCGAGACAACGTTTATAGAAACAGATATGGTAGTCATTGTAGAATATTCTACTTAGTTTTAACTTTTAATGTGGTTTTACAAGAAATTTTCTTGCCAAAAATCCCTGCAATTATTATCTTGGGTTCCAGGATTTTTTGGCCAAATTTTCAGGAATTTGGGGATTTTTTCATGATTTTAAAAAATATTTTTCCTGTTTCTTTTTTGGCACCGACCTTTTTAATTCCTAATGCTTTTATAAAAACAAAACTTTATATAAACATTCATAAGTAACAAATAAGGAATATACATGCAAAATTTCACACGTGTTTATATTTGTGTGTTGGTGTTACTGCATGTACTCAGGTGAATATGATGTTTGTGATGTTACTCTGAATGTGCATCCACACTGGGCAAACTGAAAAGTTTAGCTTGGCCACGGTGGGAATTGAACCCGCGACCTTTGGTATACTATAGTCCAATGCCCTGCCAACTGAGCTACGTGGTCAAATCGTTTGAGTTTATGATATTTCGGAACACAATATCAGTGTATTCTATGATATGATTATTTTGTGTTTATGTATATGATGTTTGTGATGTTACTCTGAGTGTGCATCCACACCGGGCAAGCTGAAAAGTTAATTGCTTGGCCATGGTGGGAATCGAACCTGCGACCGTTGGGATATACTAGTCCATTGTTCTCCCCATCCTTATGTGATAAAAAATTCTTACATGAAGTTTTGGTGAACATGGAGATTTTGAGGAAGGATATTATAAGGGTTTAAATATTCCGTGGAAGATTTTAAAAAACTTGATGGGATTGCTCAATTTTGAAATGATGTTGAAGTTTTTATTGGTCATTTCCAAGTATTTTCTGTTTATTTATTTGTCGCATACCTAGGTGTATGTGCATTGGGAAGATAATTTAGATGCATTTTGATGCGAAAACAAGAAATGTTGAATTGTCCCTAGTTGCTGCGAGGAGACTGGTGTATGTGTGTCGCTGACAAACCTATACTGATCCCCACTGCGGTAGGCAGTCAAGCATTTTTAACCTGCACATTTTTGTTTTTATTTCCTGTATTTTTATTTTGTGTTAATAAATATCATGACCTATGACTTTAAGGCTGGAAGGAGTTGAGATTCTCCACTCAACTGCATGCCTTCTGAACATATTAGACTCCATTTACATGCTACCATTTTACCAGTAAGAATTATTTTGATATTTGAAACCTCTTTCAACTATAATAATTAGAGCCCCAATTATATTGTATATCAACTGATCAACACAGAAAATGCTTTGGGCGTAAAACTACTGAATATTTATCCTATAAAACGTACATTTTACCATTTTAATATACAAGTAAGAATTATATTGAAAATTTTGAGATTTGAAGGCCATTGCTTTCAACTATATATAACCCAACTATATGCTGTTGGTTTTGGGAATAAATGTTTTGTATGTATAAAAATGTACGCATTGTGTACATATGGCAAGATCATAGCATTCATGGATTAGGGGTATAAGCTAGTGTATGTACGTCTTATAAAAATGTGCAGTAGTTTTACACAAGCATATATATAGTGTTATTAAAGTGCATGCTAAAAGTTTCTGTTGACTGTTAGAATGGTGGCTTGTAAGTGGAGATATCTTGCTAGGGTTTGCACATTTAAATATTTACAAGTGCATTAGGTCTCTTAGGTTTTAGTTCAAGACCAAGATGAGCGAGTGAGATAAACTCGACCAGCTAAGCTAAGGCATCAAGCGTGAAATCTACGCATTAGACCCCTCAGGATCGGACCCCAAACCTTTTTTCAACACCAAATGAGAAATTACCCGCACCTTACCTACGTTGTTGATCAACTTTAAAATGGTTGAAATTTTAATACATAGACGGATTTTCATATTTTTTACTGGGGTGGTGCCAGAAATTTTAGGGGGGTGAGCCGTGAGCAGGTGACTGAAGCAACACAAAGTGTCACCAAACCCCAGTAAGGTCTATATTTTAGGGGTGGAGCACTAGAGCCACAAGTGGGAGTCTAGAGAGCAGAAAACAAAGTATCCCTGGAAAAATTTGAAAAAAATCATGATTTCTAGCTTCGAAAAAAACGTTTTTTGAAGTTGTCATATCAATGGATTTGGCCTGTCCAATCGTCTGTTGAGACTTGAGAGAGTTAAAGTTAAATGAACCTGTAAAAGTGTAAACCCAATAGGCCAATACACAATATGCTTTTTCTTTTATAAAATCATTGAAATTGTGTCGTTTGAATCCGAGTACAATTTATGATGTAACTCCGATGTAAATAATATTTGGGACGTAAAGATTAAATCTAGGCAAGACTATTTCCTAAAAGAATTAAAAACTAAAAATAATGTTCGTAAAATTTCCAAACGTTCCTTGCAAGCAAGTTATTTACATGACAAGGCACTGAAAACTCTTTTCAGAGGAGATAATAGAGTTTCAAAACTTTACAATTGGTCCAATAAATCAGTGAATGCAAGCGAGGAGCAATTAGTTTCAGAGTATTGCATTTTTCTATTTAAGTGTACTCCTACGTTTATTTTGTATCATCAACACTCTGCACGTTGGAGTGGACTATTTAATTATTTTTTATTTTCCCGAATATTGGGGGGGGGGTTGAAATTTTTTTTGGAGGGGTGGACATTTTGTTTGGGGGGTTATAGCTACTATTTGGGGGGTAGCACCCCC
>CACRXK020010619.1:0-17411 GCA_902702795.2 Paramuricea clavata | reverse complement strand
TGTTCAACTAATATTGTTATGTTCAGAAACACTGTTTTTGTTGAGTTCTGCCACTGAAAAACATTGATGATTTACAATTATTTATCAATAGTTTTTGAGCTCTATTAAATAGACTGAATACTTTATTTTCCATTTATTTATGTCAGATGCATAAATGTTTTTCTATGAATAACCCAAAAATAACACCAAAATATTTTTGTAAACAATTGGCAATTATGTGCTTGGTAGCACTCAAAGTTAATTAGCTTCTGTTAGCCCTGTAGCAAAATTAACTAGTGACTGAAATAGTTCTCCAGCTTCAAAGATTGTAGTGGGGTATGTTAGTCCATTATTTTCCATAACATAATGAAAATATTCTTCCCAAACCTCATCTGTTTCCTCTTCTCTTGACCCACCCAGAATTTGTTGTTCTACTTCTTCTAACTTGCATAGTGGAACTTGTGCTAGGCAGTCTTGCCTGTCTCCTCCTGATTGTTCAGGGAGGAAATAGAGAATATCTGGAACGCCAGGTATGGTCGTTTCATGGGATTTCCTTATCCTATGTGAATTCCAGTGCTGTTTTGCTTTGTCTAGATCTGTTTGAAAAACATCTGCAAAACAGAACCATAGTGCCTCTTTATGGATGTCGTTTGTCATGTCAAGAATACCTGACTGCAAAAGGTCAGCAAAAAAATCGATCCACCAGCTAGAACGTAGCTTTCTTAGTGAAGACCAGTAGCACTCTATTCTTTGGTTTCTGGGACTTGATAAATACTGGTGAGCTTTTGATCCAGAAAATTCATCTTGCTGATTGGCGCGAAGATAACATTGCATGGCAGCAATTAAACCATTTTCGGTTCCACGGTCAGTTAAAAGACGGATAGGGCATCCCCCTGTGGCTTTGACGTAATCGAAAAAATACCTGGCAATAACCTTTGGGTTTTTGTTTGACCGTTGAACTTGCAGCCACAATATTCTCCGTCTAAAGCCGTCGATGCATCCGTGGATTGAAAAGCCATAGGGCTTGAGTTTATCGTAGCCATCTGCATGCCAGGCAAAATTTGGTCCTGGACTAACATAAGTACGACGGTGAAGACGTCGGCGTTTTCGAAGTTGAACTCCTTCCGGATCGACTTCTTTCATTATGGATGCGACTAGCTGACGAGGAACATTAATGTGGTGCCGTAGTCTTAAAATATGCCACGTCGTACGATATCCATTTAAACTGTCAGGCCCAGCCGAGAGCTCTTCCTTTATGATATTTCTAGCTCTGCCTTCAACATTTTCGTCAACAAGTTCGCGACGCTGTAAACCAAAATCTTTCAGTCTCCGTTTTAAAGTTCTCTCTGACAGTCGTATGCCGTGGTACCTTTGTAAAAAAAGCACAATATTCTTGTATTCGAACCCTTTATGAAAATAGTATTCAATAATCTCTCTTTCTGATCCAGAATTAGGTAAACCTTCCCTATCAAAGTTGTTCAAACGGTTCAAATCTTCCTCGTCTTCCGCCATTTTGTTTTGAAAGATTCGCCCCAGTCTCCTCGCGTTAACCTGCGCGCGCAGCGTTTTAAGAGGTTTAGTAAAGACATGCTGCACATTTTTAGTGAGAGAGTGTGTGTTCATTTTTAATAAAATGTAATATTTTTTTATTGAAGTAATGGTCTGCACAAAATTCGAATGAAAGTGGTAGTAGAAAATAATATTAGTATTATTTATCTTTGTTAAAGTGATGTCCCTTCTGGGCCACCGTAAGTTACATACTGCTTGGTTATTGATTGATTGTATATTTCCTGTTGTAACAAAGGAGGATGTGAAATAAGGATGTGTGTACCATTTAAACAACCTAATGCTTGTTTGTGGAAAACCGTTTCCATTTGCTTAATTATAATTGCCTCATTTCTTGCTCCGATGCAGGACGTCAAACTTTCCGTGCAACATTTAAACTGACACAGTACAACTGGTAACATCGAATGCTTTTCCGCATTGGAAACATCCTCTCTAGGTCTTGCACGTAACTCTCTAGGTAAGGTCGCAGTTCGTCCACCTAAGTCATAAATACTTATCCATTCTCAGATTTTTTTTCCATTCAGATACAGTAAAACTTTATTAATGAGTTTTAGCCACCATTACTCTGTTTTACATTCGATGACATAGAACTCGCGCTAGTTTTTGGTGATAACCCTAGCCAGTGGTTTGTGACTGAGTAAACTGATGCGTTCAAATACTCGTAACTGAACACTAGGTTCATATTATTCTGACACTGCAGAGTAAATTCGTTGTCTCGAGCGGGAACCTAACTCGCATCTTCGGGTTTCTAGACCGGCGCTCTGCCCATTGACCTGTCGAATCAACGGGAATTAGTACCGAGTCTTAACCAGTTTAAGTGTACGAAATATTTTCGCGTTGGCGCTAACCTAAAGTCTGTCGAACTGCATGATAAAAACAGGGTGTGGCATGTTTTACTGGAACTTTTACTTGTTGTACTATCTTATTGATTAATATTTCCGCAGGATCCTGTAATATTCGCTGGTTCCGTTCGTGATAATTTAGATCCATTTTCTAACCATACAGATATTGAACTCTGGAGTGCACTAGAACAGGTATAATTATAGAATAACGTTCTACTTGACCTTTTCTGGTAACATGAAGAGAGATTACTAGTTTAGAGAAGGTATTTTATAAAATGTATTTTTTAAAACTTGTTTTAAAATTTCTTTCATACGAATCTATGTAGGTCCAGCTGAAGGACGTTGTCAACAATTTTCCTGAGAAATTAGAATTTCAGATAACAGAATCTGGTAATAATCTAAGTATTGGACAACGTCAACTTATCTGCTTAGCTCGAGCAATAATAAAACATAACAGAATATTAATTATATATGAGGCAACGGCTAACGTTGATCACAAGTAAGTTTGCATCGTATCTTGTGCTCATTATGTGGTTTGAATCTTGTAAATATTTTGTTTTGACTTGCTCTGTTTTGTTTTAACTCTGTTCACTTTCCTTGCCTTTATTATGTGAAGTCAGTGCGAAAGTAGATCACTTTCACCGCCAAAAATCTTTGTGACATGCACAATCAATTAAACTACACACACACACTACGTATTTTGATACCTGATTAATTTGTTAATTTAGTTGTTGTATGGTGGCTGAATTGATTTAATGATCAATTGATCAAGGGATATCGATTGATTGCTTCATTGTGGAGAAAATTTTTAAAATTTGGATCCCTGAAATGGCATTTGCAGCATTCTGAGAGCGCATTTTGTAAAAAATTTCAGGCTTTCAAAACATTAGTTTAATTGTGCATTTTGTTATAAATCATATGCTCTAAGCATAAAAAACGACATTTCAGAGAAAATATTCTGGATGATTAAACACATTTGTGATTGGAATTGCAAGGTTGTTTAACTATTTCTCGACAAGTCCCAAAGTCCCACGCATTGTCAGCTTCTAGAAGCTGACGACTTTGTATGTTCATATCTTTGTATGTTCATATCTTTGTATGTTCATATGCTATGAAGACAATAATACCACCATTCGATTCAGTGAAACAATATCGACTAATTCGTCACGATAGCTTTATCCTTTGCCAACATTGTAGTGATTTATGGCCTTTGAAATTCAAGCGAGATCGTATATTATCAAATTACGCAATTGTCTGAACCTAATAATATAGACTAGCCATACATTTCGCCGAATATAATTTCGGACGTATATTATTTGTAATAGTCGTGTTCAAATCGCTATCAAAAACACTATTTAGAGTGTCATTTTCGAGCCTGTATCTTCAAACTTGCATCTTTTATCACAGTATTTCCATTTCTGGTCCGACTGTGAGCTAATCCCAACCGGAAATACAATTTCAAAACGTCAAAACAATGCGACGTCTGTATCGTATGACCCTGGAAATGCCAGAAATCGATTCTAAAGGTAGAAGTGCATCGTCCCGTCTACAGGAGCTCCTTATTGACCACTTTTACATTTTTCAAAATGAAATCTAGCTAAAATTATTGGGGGGGAGTGGATCGCCCGGCCCTTGCCTCGCCCCCCCCCCCGCCTAGTTTCCGCCACTGGTCTTTTAGCCTTTTTGCTACGTATTTGGAAAATTTATATTTTATAATAATATTTTATTGTTTTTAAAGTGTTTGCATTACATTTCTGTAAATTGTTTTTTTGAAAGTTGATGTGATATTAAAATTATGGTATAATTTCAAAATGTTTCATTTTCTTTACAGAACGGATAATTTAATTCAGGAAACTATTCGGGACAAATTCAGAGATTGTACCGTACTTACTATTGCACATCGACTAAATACTATAATGGATGCAGATAGAATAATGGTAGGTTTTTACCTTATCCCTCTCTTAAAAGGAAATTTGTAGCTGTAACCCGGATAATAATTAGGGCACCCTGTGCCAAATGTGGCCCATAAGGCCATACGAGAGAAAACTGTTAAGAGAGCATGGTTCTTTTCATATTTGATGAATAAAAGTGTTTTGTTTGTATAAAATCGTAAATAGAATCGTGTATTTTCATGGAAATAAACCCAGGGTAACATTTGGTGGCAGCGGTGGGATATAATTACAAGTAAATACGCGATTTTGATGGAAAAATGAAGGAAAAACGATAAGTTTTGTGTATATAAATATTCGTGAAATAGTTCGTACTGTATGAATCTTGGATAATTTTTGTGATTGTGCTGAAGTTTAAATATGGCAATGGACTTGGAAGAGCTTCAGCTACTCAGCTATTGATTAGACTAGCAGTGTTTCTCAAATTGGACGAGGTGAAATATCAAGGAAAATCAAAACTTAGTATTACTCGACTACTTCGAAGAGAAAATGAGGAGCAAGTAGCCCAGATTGAAGATGAGAATCAATGCCGTGTATTTCTCGAGAAAATCCGAGGACAGTTGATTGAGACTACTGATAAAGAAGCCCCTCCAAAGGAGACTGGAAACAAGTAACTTGAAGTTTTAAAACAGCAACTAAACAACTTGGAAAAAGATCATCAAAAACAAGCCGAAGCCCTCCAAAGTAAGATGGAAGAAAGTGAACTGAAAGCGACAGCGACAAGTGTAAGTAAACCAACCACAAATGATCTTAAAAGTGCACTACGTAGGGAATTCAAGATTAACGGTCAAATAGGGGAACCCAGTCAAAAGGATAAACTCACATTTGTAAGCTTGGTCAGACAGATCGAAAGTGCATCGTCTAAGGGTTACTCAGAAACAGAAGTGATTGATGGTGTAATAAGAGCAATTATTCCTAGTATGCAGCTGCGAAGTTATCTCGAGACAGTTAGTGACCTGACATTGCCAAAATTACGTGCTATTTCAAGATCACACTTTCAGGAGAAAAGTGCAACTGAACTTTACCAGCAATTAACAACAATTGTACAATCACCTGAAGAGAGTCCACAGAGTTTCCTGATAAGAGCTCTAGACCTACGTCAAAAGGTTTTATTCGCCTCTAAAGAATTAGGGGTAAAGATCAAATATGATGAAAGTCTTGTTCAAGGACTGTTTTTACACTCGCTCGAGACTGGACTTCATCATGAAGCTGTAAGAACAAAGTTACGACCATTCTTACAACAACCAGATATAACGGATGAATTGCTAATTGAACAAATGAACATAATTGTATCAACTGAAACAGAGAGACAAAATAAATTCAGTAAAGCAAGTCAGGCACGACAACGAAAAATCGACAATGTTCAAGCAGTTAAGTCCAGTTCAGCTGATGTTGAAGAACCCATTGAGCAAGATCTTCTAAACCAAGTAGTAAAAGAAAAGAAAGGACCCAAGCAAGGTGAGCTAGTTTCTGCTCTAAAGACAGTAAAAGCAGAACTTGCTGAGCTTAGGGAAACTCTGACAAACCAACAAGCGAAAGCCAAGGAGCAAGAAACTGGGTATAAGGAAAACCAATCAGGACGTAGGGGAAGATTATGTACAAAGTGTCAGGAAGCCAAAGAACTAAACTGTGACCACTGTTTTCGATGTGGTAGTTCAGACCACTTTGCTAGAGGATGCAAGAAGAGACCGAATTCGAAAAACGGAAGATGGCTACTCAGATATAAACTTCGAAGAATACAGATCGGCCCAGAGACCAGAACCAGTCGTAGTACCTGATGTAGAGATTAATGGAGACATTCCTAACGAAGGTCCTGATCTGGTGAATGTCAATGACCAAGGTGGAGAAGAATTAAATGGAGAAGGTCTTCCCCACAATGAAATCGGAAACGTAAATGCACCAGTCCAAAACGAAATGGCCGAGAATGAAGACCAACCTTGGAATGCCGAAAATATTGAGGACCCTTGGCCAGCAGAACTCCCACAACCGGTACGATTCGGATATAATCAACCGGGAAACTCAGCATTATTTTGTCAAGCTGTTAATACGAATCTGCAACCTTGGCAGATGACCCCTTACCCACCTTGGAACCCAGGATGGTTACCACAACCGCAATTTTGGTCACCGATGCAGTGCCCTTGGCAGATGTTTCATCCGCCGATGTGCAACGCATCAACGCCGTTTTACCGCATTGGACCAGTAGGAATGTGGTGACGTTGAACTTGGTAACTGTAAGTGAACTTATTATGCAAACATTTTGAACTAAGTAACCTAAGCAAAACGCTACAATCGTAGAAAGCTTGTGCGGATACGTAAGAACTGAAGTTATTAACTCGAAAGTTACATTAGAAGTCTAGTTGAATGCATTGTACGGCGAAGAAAATGCATAGTTTGGAAAATATGTTATAGTGTGAGTAGGCCTGATCAACCTACTGACTATGTAAATGACAGTGAGTTAATGTAACACTAGGAGCTTAAGCCTCTGAACATTTTAGTTGTAAATAAGCATCATGTGTGATGAACTTTTAAAGTAGGGGAGAGTGTAACCCAGATAATAATTAGGGCACCTGTGCCAAATGTGGCCCATAAGGCCATACGAGAGAAAACTGTTAAGAGAGCATGGCTCTTTTCATATTTGATGAATAAAAGTGTTTTGTTTGTATAAAATCGTAAATAGAATCGTGTATTTTCATGGAAATAAACCCAGGGTAACATAGCCATATGATTTAGTAAAGTTATTAGACTAGATTAAATAATTGCGTGTATCGCGTTCTCTTTCTTTCTAAAATCTCAAGTCACAAGGTGGGTGACATGTACTGACTAAATTATTCAAATAATCACAAGCAACCCCACAGAAAAACGATAGAAAATATTTATCTTGTGACAAAAATTTCAAATGGCGATTTCTGTCCATTATCTTAATTACTACATGTACATTGTATTGCATTTCCTTACGGTATACATTATCTTTAATTATCTTGCATAACATTACACTGGATCGCTCCGGGTTTTATTGAATATGGCAGCAGTGGTGCCTAAATTACTTTGAATTTGTACTCGAGTAAATGTAGAAGTAATTAACAATAAAATCACTTGAGTAAAAGTAAGTACTGGAGGCAAAACGTACTTAAGTAAAAAGTACAAAGTGTCCTTAAAAAATACTTGAAGTACAAAGTAAAAGTACTATTGTCTGTGTGGGGGGGGCTTCTCCAATGGATTGACATACAAAAGACACAAAACAGAACACGCAGTCTACTTTCCAGACCCCGTTGAAGATATAAGAAATCCATTAATAAAATAAATAATACTTATAAGTAAGCCACAAACGATATATTCCAGACGCATGTAGAGGTCCTATTACCTATCCCAAAATTAAAATAAATCAGGAATAAATCACGTAAAATTAAACAAAAGTTAGAAAGTAACGAAATGCTTCGCCACAAAATGAAAATAGCGAAGTAAAACATTACTTCTTAAAGCGACTTCGTTCCAAGTAAAAGTACTCCAGAAAAGGTTACTTTGTTACATGCTGACTTCTCAAAAATAGTACTCAAGAACAGTAACGAAATACATTTACTTCGTTACTTGACACCACTGAATAAGGGGATTCAAGGTTTCCGACGCCATCTTGAATTTATTGTTTTCACCATTGTGTTTGCACCCCCTGCAAACATTCCTATAGGGAATTCCATCGTGCTTGCACCCCTTGCACTATTGTGTTTCATTATGGCGTCGTTAACATTCCTATAGGGAATTCCATCGTGCTTGCACCCCTTGCACTATTGTGTTTCATTATGGCGTCGTTAACCTTGGAAGGGTCTATTGAATTGCATGCATGAAATGCAATTGCTTCCTTACACTTAGGGGCTGTTTATATGGTCCCGCTTACCCGGGGTTCAATGAAGTGTGACGTTTTTTGAGCAATTGAAATACGTGTTTCAGCCCTAGCCCTAAACAAAAGTTAGATAACTTTATATATTGTTTAAACGATATTAGGAACGCGCTAGAAGTTATGTAGTGGAAGAAGACGATTAATAACATTCAACAACATTTGTTTTTTGTCTAAAACATGGAATTTCATACAATTTGTAACAAGCAATTTTCAGTTAGATCATGAACTGCGACATATTTCAATTGCTCAAAATGCGTCACACTTCATTGAATCCCGGATAAGCGGGACCATATAAACAGCCCCTAAGTCTTTTTTTTTTACGGACAGAATTTAATATATTTTTCGTGGAGATCCATGTCTATTTATTTCGCAAAACTTTTGATCTGCAAGCTCAGATCCTCATCATTATTATTTGCACTGATTGAGATCTTCTCGTATACGGATTGAAATATTGTGATTTAATTAAATAAACGTGGAATTGAAACAAACAATTTGCCTTTTTAGGTTCTGGACGCTGGTAGTATTGTCGAATTTGACGAACCTTATGAACTTTTAAAGCGACCCAAGTCCGCGTTGTCTCTGATGGTAACACAAACTGGAAAAGAAACTTCCTTGCAGTTACAAAGAATGGCCAAGACTGCGCATGAAAGTCGATCAAATAGCTAGCGCCACCATGCGTTACAAATGACAATGTATAAATAATAAACACTATACGTATAATTTGAATCTTACGCAGTTGCCGTCCTACTTTGCTGGATTTGTTTTCTTTTATTTCCTCTTACATGTATTGTATATTTCTTTAGTAATTTCTGTTGGGTTTATTTCTATTAATAAAGCTTACTTGATCATTTCTTATAGTAATAGCATTATTATAGTAATGGTATTATTTCTTATATTAATAGACTATTTTCTCTCCAAGGAAAATTTAATGTAAATCTTATATATGCTTCCTCGTTGTTGATTCACAAGGGACCTTAGGGACGTCTTCTCATTTTCCTGTCCGCACTAATAATGATATTTGCGATACGCAAATTAAGAGAACAAAATAAAATAAATAAAGAGAACAAAAACCAATAAATATTTTGACTTACCATTATGTTCAATTTCGTATTTTGACTTCGATTTAAAGACTACTATTATGATAAATTTTGCATGTGAACTGAAAATTTGATTAGCGATACGGTCCGTTATTACTGGGAAAAAAACTGGATTTAGCGTGGGAAAATGGTATTGGCCGCCATCTTGGCTTCACTTTTCTCATAGGACGAATGACTGAATTTCTTTCTCCAGATATATATATATAGAGCTCAATGGAAAAAACACCTATATTGCATGGTACCTTTAGAAACGCTATTTGCAACGTTGTACATTCCATATCGGATAGGTGCTTTTTCGCGCCGCTACGCAAAGTGTAAATGTAGCCTGAGAATATTTCATGTTGTACTAATGTAAGAATGTTTAAATTCAGCTATTTCCGTTTCAGTAAACTGAAAATGAAAGGCAAGCAGCTGTATGTTATACACTAATTAAAATCAACATGCACGACCCTTGTGTATGTACATGTGCTCTTTTTCTGTTTGGTACCTTTGTTTAGCCTGATGCGCACAGTACGATTGGAGTTTCCAATTTTAATCGTTTAACCTACCCAAGTAAATCGGTATATGCCCAGACATCCGTCAGTGACCCGATTATGAATTTGGGCGATTTCTACTTGGTTGAGTGACGGTGTCGCCGAAAATTTCCTTTCTCACAATAATCCCCCCCCCCTGACTGAAGAGCGAATTTCCTGGGATATTCACCCTCTTCAGGATATTCGTCCCGCTCTACTGTATAGGCTATTTCGATTTAAAAACAAGTCATCAAGTCAATTATGCGAAAAAACTATACAGGTTAACAAATTTATACTGCGGTTTCAGTAAGCATTTTACAATTGTAGAGGAATAAATTGGAACAATGGCACACGAAAATAGGAGAGCTTGCAGCTGTTCTATAATGTGTATCTCGCTACTTCAATTACGACTACTGAAATTTAGCAAATTGAACTAATAGTGAACCAAACAAATTTCAAGACTAGCAAAGTTAACCGTTGCCGCGTGATCATGCAAAGTGCATGGAATCTTTTGCAGAGCATCATTGACATGTAAATTTGGATAAGTCGCAACTGATAATGAGGTCATCGTTCATAATAATCTTGATTCTATATGCTAGTATTCCAAAGGTCGCGGGTTCGATTCCCACCGTGGCCAAGCAAACTTTTCAGCTTGCCCGGTGTGGATGCACACTCAGAGTAACAGCACAAACATCATATTCACCAGTCCTGAGTACATAACACCAACACACACAAATATTATATACAGGGTGTCTCAAAAAAAACTCTATGGAAATTCAACAGGCTGTCGTGCATCATAAACGTTGCTAAACAATTCAATTTTTACATAGGATGAAAGAACAGTTATTTAGCTTTTCAACGACACTCTTTTTAAATCGTAACGATGAGAAATGGCCACATATACTCGTCAAATAAAAATTGCCGGCCGAAATCACATTCTTCCACCGTTGGGAATTGCATGGAAAACTAAACATAGACAATTCCCAAGAGGGAATTAAAATTGAATGTTAAATTATCTAAAATGAGCTCACCTCGTCAATCTTCGTGTTGGTGAGACAATATGAACGTCATTAAACATAGTTCAATTAACCACTGAACAGAGAACATTCGTAATCAAAAGTTTACGAAACAAATGGCTTGCAGCAGTCTCGCGTTGCTTTTGGATTGATTAACTTTGCATAATTAATTATTTTCAATTCCCAACGGTGAAAGAATGTGATTTCGATCGGCAATTTTTATTTGACGAGTATGTGGCCAATTCGCATCGTTACGATTTAAAAAAGGTATCATTGAAAAGCTAAATAACTGTTCTTTCGTCCTATGTAAAAATTGAGTTGTTTAGCAAGGTTGATGATGCACGACAGCCTGTTGAGTTTCCATAGCGTTTTTTTTTAGACACCCTATGTATAGCAAACTTTTTAATGCGAGGAAACTTTCCATCCAAAAAATCACAAATCTGTGAAATTCACTATTTAGCTTACATTAATAACCGATATTTTGAAGTTGTTTTAATTTTTCTTTATGTAACCATATTTACATTGGGACTGGTTCTTCTGGAAATTTATGAAAATCAATTCCATTTTTCACTGTAATTCTCATTACTTCTCCGACCTTTTCTTCGTCTTGCAAAAGTTGCATAAACCCTTTTGCAACAACATCAACACTATAAAGAAAAAGGGAGAAAATGCAACAACCTCGTTTGTCGCAAATTTACATCACCATCTTCAGAAAGTCAATTGGAAGAATTCTTAGTAACATATTATAAGAAATATGTTTGGTGCAAATGCGCGGCCAGGATTGCTACTGTTTTGAAGAAAAGTTGAATATTAATTGATGCGTATTCACTACCATGCATGGTCTCAAGCTACAATCTTAGACAAAACTTGTGGAGATCAATAATCTGAATGACCTTTTAATTTATCACATGTATAATAGGAGAAAACTTTGCTTCATTTCCGTCGCTCCATGTCAATGTTGTTTTTTCACATAGATGTCGCTGACTTTGACAGGGTTCGTACAAAACTTGAAAGTCCTTGAATGTCCTTTAATTTGAAAACAAAAATTCAAGGCCTTGCATGAATGTCCTTGAATTTGTAAAGAAGTACTTGGAAGTCCTGATTTTACTGACTTGTTACCCCTTTTCTTCAGTAGTCCTTGAATTTGCTGATACATAGCCTTGAATGTCCTTGAAAAGTCCTTGCATTTGACTCTTCCTCACATCATGGACGAAACCAAAAAAGTTTTCGTCATGCACATTGATTTGTGGAGGGAGAGGGGGAAAATTCGTGAAGATTTTTATTATTCAGCTCACTCCCCAACGGTTCTTTTCAGTGACCGATTACAACAAGTATTACGCTTACGTATTACCTAGTACTTAGCCTAGACTAATTATCTTTACAACAATTGTGATTAGATATTACTTTCCTAATTATGTACTGTTTATCCTAAACCACCCTCACAACTTTCCCTGTGGGAGGAACCGAAGCACCCGGAGAAAACCCACGACTTTCGGCAGAACGTTGACTGACTCTTTTCACATGAGCCCATAGCGACGATCGAAACCACGTCCTCATGCAGAGACAGAGGTGAAAGTCGCTTGCTCTGACGAGAAAGCGTCTTTCACCTCTGAGAACGTGAAAGGCGCTTGCATGCTCTCTTGCTCTATGTGGTTGGATAAACGACTTATAAATTATGACGAGAACTGATAGTGGGGGATATGATTTCAAACGTCTGAGAGCTCCAATTACCTTGGTTACTTTTTCAGTAACCATGATTATATGTTCATCACAAGATAAGAGCTCATCCAATCAATGCCTAAGCTTTTGTGTGTTTTCTGATTTACCCGCTTAATATCAGGTGTGGTTGCTAACCTTTGGCGTGTGTATATAAACATACATTTAGTTTTAAGAGCATTTAAACTTACTAGTTTATTAGCATCGAGCCAACTTTTTAGGGTATTTAAGTAGCTCTGTTCATAGCATAGAAAACGTGGTTGTATACACATTATCTGCATACTGCAATGTCAAATTTGTACTATCAGCAAAAAGGCGGCACTCAGACATGAGATTACAATCTGGTAGATCGTTAATATATATTAGAAATAGGAGTGGCCCCAACAAAATAGATCCTTGTGGGACCTCACACAAAATACTGCATTTCTGCTGTTGTATATTATCAATAACAGTAACTTGAGATCGTTCTGAGAGATAATTACGAAAAAGAATTACCGTATTGTTACTGAAACCATGGCATGAGAGTTTTTTTTAATAGAATATTATGACCAATGGTATAAATAGATCAGTAGCATAAGTAATGCAGTTAATGTGGAATGCAAGGGCCTAAAACCAGATTGTAAATTAGAAAGGGGATTGTATGTAGTTAAATATTCTTACATTTGGTCAAGGATTACTATAATGAATTTCTCAAAGATTTTAGAAATTACAGATAAGGCAGATATTGATCTATAATTATTAAGATTCATTTTACAACCCTACTTATGATTAACAGGAGTGATCGTGACACTTGCACTAGCTTTTCTAATCATTTGGCATTGATAGAGTTTCTCAACAGTTTTGTCTAAGATTGTATATATAGGCAATTGTATATATATATATATATATATGTTGAGTCGTTGCACTTATTTAATTATGCTCTGGATATCCATTGAGCAATCTGCCAAATGTTTTTGTATTAAACAACGAAACGTAATTCTATATATATATATATATATATATATATATATATATATATATATATATATATATATATATATATATATATATATATATATATATCGCAACAACGCGTAACTTTAGTCTTAAGACTTACGTTTGCACGCCCATTGCATCGACTGCCTGCTTCATAACAGGATTCTGAGTGAGCGTTTTCAACATATCTGTGTCCACACATGATGGGCACATACAATTCAAACGAACCCCTCTACTCAATGCCTCCTTAAAGAAATAAAATAAAAGGATGTAACATCGAAAACATGGTTTCGAATGGAAGCAATGTTGAACAATGTTTAATGAGGTTGATTGATTTATGGAGAGGCTGAGCTCAATTTGCAAAATAAACAATGGAGAGGCTGAGCTCAATTTCTCGGTCATGCTATGGGGCCCTGCACAACTACAGCTGGTCAGGGCTCGTTAGTCAGAATGTCAATTCTGGTGTTAGCATTACGGGTCTGACCTTCATAAATTGAGTAGAAATAAATTGGAGCAACTGTTAGTTTTGACTGTACACAGTGATAAATATTTGTCTTGATAAAAATCTTAATCGCGTTCTACCTCGCCCCCAGGGCCTTCGTGCTGAGAAGGCCCTGGCATCGGCTAGAATTTTACACCACAAATTTTGCGGTGTGAATAAATTAAGACCACTTAATATCAATGTGCGAAATTGACTTGTTCTTCAAAATTTCCTATACTTGCTGCTCCAAGACAAGGTAAATTTTATATATTTTCAATCCTCGAGAAATAAGCTATCGGAAAATGTTTGAATTGATTCACGAATTGAACGACCAGAAATTTCGAATTGAACGACCAGAATGAACGACCAGAAATTTCGGCCCCCAAAATTGAAAGTCGAGCTAACAAGGAAAGCTAAGCCACCCCCCCCCCCTTGAGCCCCCTCCACTACACCCCTGCTTATAAATATATGATATCGAATAAACGTTCAAACACCATGGGACTCAAATGCATCTATCATTTCTATACACCCTTTTCATAAATGGCTGCCGATTAAAAATTCTTTTATGTGCATATAAATTGGCCCAACTAGCCTCGTTTCTGGGTAGAAATTCCTTTGAAATTTTAACATGAGTACGAGGCTAGTTGGGCCAATTTATATGCACATAAAAGAATTTTTAATCGGCAGCCATTTATGAAAAGGGTGTATGACATACAATATACAAACCTTAGCAAAACCTTTTGTGAAACCGATAATGCCATGTTTCGTTGCCGTATATTCACAATAGTATGGAGAATATGAAAGTCCTAAAGTAGGAACAATCACAAATACTAACAGATACAATCATGAAATTTGCTGTATCGGTGTATTGTATTCAGGTGAATAAGATCCTTGTGTGATGTTACTCTGAATGTATATCCACACCGGGCAGGCTTGAAAAATATGCCTGGCCACGGTGGGATTCGAACCTACGACCTTTGGAATGCTAGCCCAATGTTCTGCCAACTGAGCTACGCGGTCAGGACGGTTCGAGTGTGCGATATTTCGGAACTGAGTCTAGTTCCTTCGATATCAGTATAATCTAATAATCATGAAATTTGCTGTATTGGTGTATTGTACTCAGGTGAATAAGATCCTTGTGTGATGTTACTCTGAGTGTATATCCACACCGGGCAGGCTTGAAAAATCATTGCAATCATTGGGCTAGCATTTCAAAGGTCGTAGGTTCGAATCCCACCGTGGCCAGGCATATTTTTCAAGCCTGCCCGGTGTGGATGTATACTGAGAGTAACATCACACAAGAATCTTATTCACCTGAGTACAATACACCAATACAGCAAATTTCATGATTATTAGATTATAATGATATCGAAGGAACTAGACTCAGTTCCGAAATATCGCACACTCGAACCGTCCTGACCGCGTAGCTCAGTTGGCAGAGCATTGGGCTAGCATTCCAAAGGTCGTAGGTTCGAATTCCACCGTGGCCAGGCATATTGTTCAAGCCTGCCCGGTGTGGATATACACTCAGAGTAACATCACACAAGGAGATACAATCATGTTAAATAAAATAAAATTATAAATATTAAAATATATATAAACTTTTTCAGATGATTCGAATATTTATACGTGGGAAAAATAATACCGGTACACTAGAAAAAACGCGTTCTGGGCGAAATTTTTATTCAAATTTTTACAAGGAAGAAGGTCTGTCGAATTTCCATAAAAATACATGTGGCCTTGTACAAAAATCAACAGATTTATAGGTGACTATTTATTTCGACTTTTTAAAGTTTCTATAAATTATATGCAACCCACTCCCCCAAATAACACAAAAATTCTTGCGAGCATGCCCCCTCCCCCTAAATTAGATATTGGTAAAGACCTGTCTGCATTTCAAAACTCATGCACAACTCAAAGAAAATTCCTTATGAGTATTGAGAGTTTTGAGAATTTCGGGTTTTTTCACATATCTCTTTTATGAACAGAACAATATTGCGTTTGTTTGAGGCCCTTTTGACTTACATTGCAACGGTCTGTGCTTATAGACGATTGTGATGATACGATCACACTATAGATGAAATGCTGGACACTGCCATCTTTCAAAAACATATTTCTCAGGAACAGATAAGCCGGAAACCCTTCTTGAAAAGCACAATATATTACTCACCAGACATAGATCCCATTTGTATTATATTTCCACCACTTCCACCATTATTGGTATCCATATATTTCAGAGCAAGGAGCGTGCCACGTATCACAGATGTCTTAATTTCAAAAAGGAAATAAAAGTATAAATATTAATAAGGATTATAATATTGTTTGCCTGTCCCATTTAATTTAACTGCTTTTCGAAAGTACTAAAAATATCAGTTAACGAAGAGAGTCGAATATGATGCACACATATAGCAGGCGCACGTTTACAAGAGCATTACAAGAAACGAAACCCAGTAGACCTATACTACTCTTTGGATGATTTCTGCATTTTTTAATGAGTAAAATGCAGTCTAGGCTTAATAATTATGCTCCATTATTTCTCATGTGATTCCTGTGGGTTATTTTTTTTTACTCACCAGATTAGTATCAACGAACTTCTTGATATCAGATGTTGGTAGAGTGCCAGCATTATTGCATAAGATGTCCAGACGATTTTGTTTCTTAAAAACCTGTTCAACAGCATCTGCATCCATTCAAATTAGGGAAAATTATTTTTATAATATATTTATATAATTGCAAGCAGCGAGTGAGCTGATGGCATCCTAACCTCAGGTATGCATGGTTCGATGTTCAACCAGTTTTTTTTTCCACTGATCTAGTTAAATTGCTTGTGAACACATTTTTTTACAGACAGTTGAAAATAATTTGTCACTCACGTGGGCTGCAGAGAAAAGCAATTTTCGGGTCAGTTTTTCAAATTTTTACATTTACAAGAAATGTATGATTTTATAACAAAAATGTTCCATACTTTCAAATTCTTCCTGACTGGTCACATCACACTTTAAACACATTGCTGCACCTTCACAATACTCATCATTGAATTGTTTTTGGACGTTCTTCATTTCCGCTTCGTCTATGTCGAGTATATACACCTAAAATTGATGTTTAAACATCGTTATTTTACGCTGAGAGTTTTACTATTGACTATTTAAATGAAGCACGAAGAATGAGTAAAAAGGCCCGATATTATCGAAAATTAATTATAATTAAGGGGGAGTTCACCAGAGGTCGCGGAAGCATTTCGAAAGAGGAGTGGCATTGACCAAAAGGGGCACTTTTGTATATGATCAAAATCAAACGATTTTATAACGTTCACGAGCCGAAGGAAAATTTTTGGAATCTCTATAACGCCTGTTACTACTGCGAAAAGGGCACTTTCTTTCCAGCAA
>CACRXK020010618.1:0-17031 GCA_902702795.2 Paramuricea clavata | reverse complement strand
CCCCCCCCCCAATCTTTGATGCTTCCTACATCCCTGATTCTTATGACTTCGCTGATCTTTTAATTTATTACTATATTTTATTACAAAAACAGCAGTCCCTTATTAAAGTACATATTATTAGCATGACAAAATTACTGGATGCTGATTGCTTGAGAGGAGTACAATTATTTCATTAATTGTACTGCAGTACAATTAATGATTTTCCCAAAATGACAAACTGGCGAAAGGTATTTTCAACACAAATGTGAAATGAAATTGCCCTAGAGGAACCAGATGAAAATACGAACAAAAGCACCAAAATTTGCTTTAACAAAAGAACTAAATGAAAATACGAACAAAAGCACCAAATTTTGGTTGAATGCATGTCTGGCTGGACTGGGCTTTGGCGAGAGAATATAATGTCGACATTGAGAATTTAAGTATCCAATTTTATCATGCTAATAATAAACAAGTAATCATGCGATGTTGCTCGTACAATTAAGGATTAATAGTACTCGTAATGTTTGGAAATATTGCCAAAATTGGACGAGCCGCCGGGGCGAGTACAAAACAAACATCACTCGTACTATAATTAATCCCTAATTGAACTCGCCATCGCATGATTACCTATACTAATTATTATTAATTGAAAGTAATTAATTTTCCTCTGTATGCAATCAGGATCATGAGGAGAAACTATATCAATAGTATCATGGCTAGCATAGCCTGCGTGCACCCTGCAAAAAGTCAGGCTGCACGCAGGCTATGGCTAGCATCGCCACAGCTTAATTCAGGGTATATAAGACTACAAGATATAACGCAAAACACCAACGTGAAATAATTTAATCCAAACCGATATAATAGCTCAGTCAATCTTGGAAGAAGATCCACAAAAAGTTCGACATCAAAGTTTACATTGCACATATATACGAGTTCATGTCGTAAAATCATGGTTGCTGCAGAGCGCAACGGGGCAGCACACTATTCTTGACATTACTATGTTTCTCCAGAGTTCATTCCTCATACATTGTCGTGATCTCGAACTTGCATCGATCGGTTTGTCGGTTTGGATGTTTTGCGTCATAGCTTGCACTAAAAATTTCAATTAGCAAACGTAACATTCTGGATCAAATAAGAACTATTTACCCATTCAGATGTATAATATTGTTTGTAATTATTCCACGCGAAACCCCAATTAATGTTTGCATAATATATATGCATGCATAATAGAGACCTTAAGATTGACGTTTACGGCAAACGTCAAACCGCTAGCGAGGTTTTTGATTTTACAACTCTATTATAATAGCTTTTACACCAGTTTTGAAATATGTTAAACTTGTTAAACTTGTGCTCTATAGCAATGATTTAAGAAAGCAAATTAACCACTAGTCATGCAATTCACAAAAGCAGTAAATTGAGATTTGGCGTTTGAAGTTGGCGTTTGGCGTATATATTTCATGCTTGAACTGCTACGAGGGCTTGTAGTCGTTAAAGCATGAAATTTATACGCCAAACGCCAACTTCAAACGCCAAATCTTAATTTACTGCTTTTGTGAATTGCATGACTAGTGGTTAATTTGCTTTCTTAAATCATTGCTAAAGAGCACAAGTTTAACAAGTTTAACATATTTCAAAACTGGTGTAAAAGCTATTATAATAGAGTTGTAAAATCAAAAACCTCGCTAGCGGTTTGACGTTTGCCGTAAACGTCAATCTTAAGGTCTCTATTGATAATGACAAGCACGCGCCTGCGAGGTTTTAATAATGGCTCTAGCTACGTGAGGCTAATTAGACATGACCAGCCGATCACTGATTAAATTAAAATAATTAATATTTAATTACACTGCCAGATGCTGAAACGCGTAAAAAGGAAAACAGTAATGCTTCTCCGGCCAGAGAATAGATAATGTTTGTATCTGCGAATGTTTATCCTTTGTCGTAAACGACCATATAAAAATCATTCAGTTCATCAGTAAAAATGGAGAAACAGCTGAATAATACAACATCTTTAAACGATTCAATATCTTCGGGAAAAATAGAACTTTTTAACAGAGAGGGCATCGTTTATTTAGTCTTCTGCTGCATGCTGTCTTTAACTATTGTGGTTGGAAACATTTTTGTTATCATTGCATTCAAGTTGAACTACAAACTACGCACTGCTACAAACCTCGGTCTTGTTAGCTTGGCATTTAGTGATTTTCTGGTGGGTCTAATATCAATACCACTTTGGATTTACTTTGATGCATCTTTTAATGATAGTGATAGCGCTTATATGCGTGGGCTTGTTGCCTTATTTGACATATTCAACGGATCTGCGTCTATCTTTCAACTGACAGCTATTAGTATGGAGCGATGTTTCTCCGTAGTAGCTCCACTCCGTCATCGTACGATGTCAAGTTCATCTCACTATCGTACTGTGTTCTTGGTTTGGATTCTGGCCACTATGTGCTCTTTAACATATGTATTTCCTTATACAGGCTTGATCAACGTTAAATGGTATACAATATGTAACACGCTAGTATGCTTCGTAATTCCTTTGGCAATAATGACAGGATCATATTATTTGTTATTCCGTTGTGTTAAGAAAAGAAACTTAAATTCACAAGTGAGTAACCAACCGTTCAACTGGGCATCTCAACGCAAAATTATAATAACACTTTTGATTGTCTCTGGTTTATTTACTATAGCTTGGTCGCCCTTTTTCATAGTGAATTTGGTACATCAGTACTGGCCTCCATGGCAGCAGCACCATGTACATAATGTGCATGTGAGGCGCTTTCCCAAGTTGATGCAGTACATAAATAGCGGCGTCAACCCATTTGTATATTCGTACAGAAATAAAGATTTTAGGAGTACCTTCAAAAGAATAATATTTTCAATCGTACGATGCCAGCGGTTTCAACAGGTATATAAAGAAAATATGGTTAATAATAGTTAAAATTGAAGTTTTTAAGCATCTCGATTCTCAAATGTTAGCAGTTAGAACAACACAAGCGTACCTTTAACGACTCAAATCAAGATTTTAATTTAGTCTGTATTTGTTTGTAAGACCCCGTTTACGCGGTACCGGACGAATTTGGAACCGGGCAGAAATTCGTCCGATTCGCCTGTTTACACGGAACCGTGCAAATTCTGGTCCTGATTTTCTAGTCTTTTCACTTTACCGGAAGAATTGTAGATCGTGAAGTCCTAACCTAGAACCCAGTTCCATCAGACTGAATTTTGTTATTGGGCGCATGCGCGTAACGTTGCCCAAGTTTTCAAAATGGTGGAAAACATTTGTTTGGACAGACTGAAGATGTTACCTTGTTATTACACTGGCCTGTAAGGCCTAATTCTCTGTATTTTTCGTCGTCGAGGAATCGAGTTTGCGTTAGCGCATCGCAGGCTCGGTTGCCAGTGCTCCAGTTTACTATACAGATCAGTTTTCAAGATGGCGGTTCCAAATAGCCCGGTTCCAAATTCGTACGGTACCGTGTAAACTGGGTATAACGCTCCTCTGCTGCATGCAAGTCATACTGCAGACAGGCTCTGAATGTAAGAGTGGATTTCTAAAATAAAACATACTCGTTGTGTAAATGCAATAGGCGGGCCAAAAACATTGTTCTGTACGTCAAAATTTAAAGTTGTCGTATAACCAAAGTAGCCTGTGTACAGACCCAAAATGACATTATGCATAAAAATTATGTATAAACATTCACATTATCAATAATTATTTTCAGACAACCAGACAAGTCGTCGAAGGACAACAACAACGGCACTGACAGACAATATATCGACACCGCAGTTTTCTGCAATGTGTTTACGTCGGTGGGTCATTGATGGCCGAAAGTTGAAATATCAGATCACACTTAATTTATTTCGCCATATAGCTTGGCTTCTCGAATTTTTTTCTTATCATTGGATAACTTTTAACAATGGATCTGTTGGCTTGTGGCATGAATGAACAACGCACGTTGCTGGGAATATGTCTATCTGAGTGTAGTATAGATAACAGATATAACAAGAACGCATGGATGAGGGTTCGAACACGATCACAAAACGTATCACTATTATTATATAAGTAGCATTTATATTTATTTACAATGAACGGCAACGTTTCAGAGGAACACGGATGGTTTTCAAAGACTGTGCCTAACCAACTAAATAATTCATAAATTTAAATAGCAAATGCACTTGATATATGTTTAATGAATCTAGTTTACTACAGAGACATCGATCGAGCTAACATAATGATATAACTGGGAATATGGCCTACTCGAAGTAAACTTCTTTCAAGGAAAGTGGTTTATCTAACAAAAGATTTAGCTGGTTGCTATGCACAAGTGGATTATGAGAAGTGGTGGCGCTAGCTCTATTTGAATGAGGGAATGTAAGTGAAATTTTCCCGAGTCATTTCCACTATACTACATATTGAAAACATTTTTCCCAATTAATATTTCTCTTTCCAAAATTCTTGGCTGGGGGGGGGGAGATTGTTTGCGCCTGAACATAAAAGAATATTTGCGGACCTTATATTTTTAATTCTCTTTTAGGTTGACGTTACTGGTTTAAGGGGTGAGGGTACTAATTCCACTCGGCTATTTTTACCAAGGGAAAGGAAAGTCTAAAGTTCATCACTTATTTCGGGCGCGCGTGGCTATGTTTTATCGTGTTATGGGCGGATCTCCTCACAGATATAAAAAATATGTCGAATTTCATCACTGGAAAGAGGGGAATTTGCGGAGGAAAGAAGTGAAAAACATTAATCAGAAACCCAAAAAACATTAATGAGATAACTCCGCAGCTAAACAGTTTATTTGTTTTTGCTTCATAAAAAAGTTCAGGGGCAATAGATTGCTGGAAATCGTAAAACCTAATTCCTAAGGGCTAAGGTAAATTTGATTTAAATATTGATGTATTGTTTGCTTTAATATAATTGTTTTAAAAAAACTGATGCTCATATAATGAAAACAGACAGCGTATTCGGTGACTCGATGTATTTGAAAACGATTGCACCGCGTTTTTTACTTTTTATTATGTTGGATTGTTTAATTAGAATCTGTAAATAAACAGGAGAGTAAAGTTATTTTCGGCAAGCGAAAAATTGCATAATTTATTTATTTCAAACTCACAAAGTTTATCGATAAAAGGTAGTTTAGTTTAATGAACGTTTTATTTAAAACGTTTTGCAAAGCGTTTGTCACTTTGTGGTTGAATTTTACATTAAGGTTGCTCTCTACAGTTCTCTAAAATTTGATGTATTTGAGTAACCTTCGCTTTTAACCAAATTTATAATGAATACACTTAAGAGAGGGTATAATACCATCATTCCCAGGAAAGTATAGAAGCGCTGTGTGCTGTTCATATTAACAAATGGCGTTTTATATTTTGCACTATTATTATCTAATTTCAGAATGAATCGGCAGTATCTTTTGTCCTTCGGTGAATTATTCGAAAATTTTGTTTGACGATTTATGGTCCATAAAGGAGTAACATATCAAAATTTAAAGGGCAATTGTAGGATAAGTTTTTGAGATATGGCACATGAGTGGCAATTACAGAAAAATCTTTGTTTAGAATTTCTTGAAATCTTGATATGTTTTACTACTCGTTGTGCTTAGCAAATGTGCAAACTGTTAAAAAATCTCACAGAAGGGCCGAGAAATCGGTCCTAAAATCGAGTTAATGTTGCTGATTCGATAAAATTGCGAATCGCCAAGATCGCTATCTGCGCATGCGTTTAAATTATACTGTGTGAACAACAAAATGAAATGAAAACAGATATTTTGACTTTGACATGAATATAAAAGATTAAAAATATTGCAAATACTAATAATAATTAATTAAAATATCATTACGCATTGTATTAATGCAGCGTTTCTCTGAATTTGTTTTTGTTGTTAAAATCGGCGTGAGAACTTTTCAAAACGTTTAGCTAAGTTTGACTTTCCGTATAAAACAACTCATATTATTATAGAACTGATGAAGATCCGGGCTTACGAATCGAACTGGGAAAGCTTTGCAGTAATAAAATTACGTGGTGTTTCCACAAACAAAACTATTATATGTTTTATCGCCATGCAAACATACAAAGAACTTAACTCGTAACTGTTGTATTAGATTTAGCCGATAAAACAATACATGTGAATTAAGTTGAATGACAGGACTTACATATAAGCTAAAAGTTTCGACGACAGTTCAACGGTCCAAGAGTTTCAGTGAAGGCAGTATCCTTTCAGTCCGCGACCGACAACAAATTGAACTGAAATTTTCAGCATAGTATAAGATTGAATGATGAACGTAATTACGCGCGTAAAAGAACGCCAAATAGTCTAGGACGATCGACCTGTATATGAGTTTGTATGCGATTCATTTAGGACAGGTAATTGATTAAAACTGTTTTAGGGTAAAATGACCATGGCGGTCAACATGGCATATGCCGCGGCGAAAACCTGAATCTGGGATGAAAGTCCTGAAAATAACCCCGCCCTGAAACGGCAGTGTCGACATAGCTCTAACTTCCGAAAAGGAAAAGCGATAGCCTTTCTGATGTGCTTATAGTGTTTAGAAGCTTAAAGTGTTTAGTGCTTATAGTGGACTGAATGGTTGAATTTGTTTATGGCTGTGATTGATAAACATGCCCCACTTAAAAAGAAACGTATAGGGAAACGAAAGTCTCCCTGGATTACTTCACATGTAGTTCAGAAAATTCGCGAAAGAGATTATCTAAAAAGGCAATTCGATATTACACGTGACGATGAAATTTGGTTACAATATAAGAAAGCTCGAAATGAAACTAACAACACTATTAGGCAGGCTAAACATAACTACTTTATCACTAATATTGAGGCTGCACGAAAAGATCCAAGGAAAACTTGGAGACTAGTCAACGATCTGAACTCTCGTAAAGTGAGTTTTACTCCTATCTGACAAGTAACAACTTACTGTCGAACTATCAGTCAGGGTTTCGAGCATCATATAGTACCGTTACAGCTTTATTAGAGTCGACTAATAACTGGTGCGTAAATATTGATAAGGGCAAACTTAACGGAGTGATCTTTATTGACCTCAAGAAAGCTTTCGATACAATTGATCACGAAATTCTTATACGTAAACTCAAGTGTTATGGTGTGGATGACAATGCGCTATCGTGGTTTAATTCCTATTTAGGCAATCGAAAACAGAAATGCTACGTAAATGGCAAACTCTCTGGTAGTCGTTCTATCTCCCATGGAGTTCCGCAAGGCTCTATTATAGGCCCACTTCTGTTTTTGATCTATATCAATGACTTGCCTAACTGCTTGAACGAGGGTTTACCTAGAATGTATGCTGATGACACGACATCAGCATGCAAAGTAATAATCTTTCTGAGCTAGAAAATCTTATGAATGCTGAAATAGCCAATTTAAACACATGGCTAGAGGCAAATAAGTTAAGTTTAAATATTGCCAAGACTGAATTTATGATTATTGGATCTCGTCAAAGACTTTCAACCTTTGATAATCAGAATGTGGAAGTATGTGTTAACAATAAACAGATTAATAGAGTGCTGAAGTCTAAGTCATTAGGTTTAACAATTGATGAGAACTTGACTTGGAAATATCATGTTGATAATATCACCAAAAAAGTCTCTTCGGGCATCGGCGCTCTGAAACGAATGAGAGATTTTATTACCACAGAAACTGCAATTCGAGTTTACCAAAGTTTGGTGGAGCCCTATTTTTCCTATTGTGCCCCTGTTTGGGATGGCCTAGGTAAAAAGCAAAGCGAAAAATTACAAAAATTACAGAATAGGGCCGCCCGTGTTATTACCCGTTCATCTTATGATATTTCATCAAGTTCCCTTCTTGAAGAACTTAATTGGGAATCATTGTCCACTAAGCGATTAAAGCAAAAGGCAATCCTCATGTTTAATACTAGTAATAAACATACACCATTCTATTTACAAGAGATGTTTTCTCCCAGTGAGAGTGTTTATAACCTGAGAGATTCTTATGGTAAACTTTATGTCCCAAAACCACGCACAGATTATTTGAAACGCTCCTTCAGTTACAGTGGAGCCTCTTTATGGAATGGCCTGCCAGAATCTCTTAGATCAGTAACCTCTCTCGCTGCATTTAAGACAGGTTTAGAAGCCTTCTTAATAAGTAATCGATCTGACTCCCACACGGCAATCAGGTAGAACAGTATCTATATTTCTTTTTGCTCCTTTTAAAATTTTTTAATATTTTTGTAAATAACTATACTGATGATTTTTCGTGTTTAAATAAAGTTGATGTATGTATGTATGTATGTAGAAGGGTTGCTTTTAGGGGTGGTCATTGGAAGGAAAAATTTGTTTAAGTATAATATTTTACCAAAAAATGACTATGCACCACCCCAGGTAAATTGCTGATTATGCACAAAATAACTAATATGCCTGGCAGAAATTAAATATTCTTATTTCCTAAAAAAAATTATCATGGGGTGAAAAACTATGCTTAATTTAATATAAATATTGTTGATTTCATAAGGATAATTTGTCATTGTTTTCTTTAAATATAATACATTTTATTTCCCTTACCCCCCACGAAAACACGATTTCAGCCATATTTTGCCGTCTTGTTTGCTTTTTATCGCCGAATCTCGCAAATATCATCCAGTTATTGTACTTGTACATATTCATAAATGGCCGAAGAAGATTTCAAAGAAGGTTTCATCCACTTTTGTAACAGTGCAGTGTATTTTACCTTCGATATTGTGTCCTTCGATATTCCGCCAAATTGCCGCCATTTTAATGGCTCGCCGCTTCTCTGTCTGATAAATGCAACTTCTTCGTTTCCATATGTATTTAGATTACAGTATCCAAGAGCACTTCATTGTAGAATAGTCCCAATCGAAAAATTGGCAACATTTGTCCCATTAGGAAGGAAAAATCCTCCCGTATTCCATTTAGGTTCAAAATAAAAAACAAATCATTTGAAAGTCACGCGCAAGCTTCGCGAAAACTTCTCGTGGACACATGACAGGGGGGCTGAATATTTTCATGAATATGTTGGCCACCACAGAAACATAACTAAATATATTGTATTTATTGTATTTTTATGATTTATAATAAAAACAATCAATGTTTGCGTATCTTTGTCATAAATCATAAAAATACAATAAATACAATATTCGTGAAAATATTCTACCCCCCCCCCCTGGCATGTATCCACGAGTGAGTTTTCGCGAAGATTGCGCGTGACTTTCAAATGATATGTTTTTTATTTTGAACCTAAATGGTATACGGGAGGATTTTTCCTTCCTAATGGGACAAATGTTGCCAATTTTTCGATTGGGACTATTCTACAATGAAGTGCTCTTGGATACTGTAATCTAAATACATATGGAAACGAAGAAGTTGCATTTATCAGACAGTAGCCTGCTCGCAGGCTAATCAGACAGAGAAGCGGCGAGCCATTAAAATGGCGGCAATTTGGCGGAATATCGAAGGACACATTAAGGCCATTTATACGGGACAAAATAAGTCGCGACTTACATAAGACGCGACTTAAATAAGCGGAGTTATCGCATGAATGGTTCTCTAAGGCTTTGGTCTTATTTATTTGCTATAGCTATAATGTTGTTTTGTTTGTTTTTGTTTTAATATGCAAGGCTAATAATTTTACGTTGTTTCAAGTTTCTGGCATGTGTAGTTAGACTTTTTGTCCAACATTTCTTATTTAAGACGCGACTTAGATAAGAACAGTTAAAAGGCCTGTTCTTATGTAAGACGCGTCTTATCCAAGACGCGTCTTACATAAGAATTTTGTACCTTTTATAGACAAACTCGCGTCTTATTTAAGTTGCGTCTTATGTAAGTCGCGTCTTATTTTGTTCCGTATAAATGGCCCTAATATCGAAGGTAAAATACACTGCCCTGTTACAAAAGTGGATGAAACCTTCTTTGAAATCTTCTTCAGCCATTTATGATTAAGTAAAAGTACAATAACTGGATGATATTTGCGAGATTCGGCGATAAAAAGCAAACAAGGCGCACGGGACGAAAATATACATTTACGCACGCGCAAAATATATCGTAAAGATGTTGCAAAGGTTAAATTTACCGAATTCACTTGGTTTTACACATTAGTAAATATGATAAATGCAACAACTTTACACCCGCTGTATATTAGCCATTGCCGTCAAGGCAATATGTAAAGTTGTTGCAGAAGTGTTGTAAAAATCAACTATGCATAAATTTGCTTCGTTAGCAAATTTGTTTGCAAAACTGAAACTTTACTAACGGCTTTACGCAATGGAATTGTGCAGGCAAAGAATAATTATTACCAAATTTGCTCGTTTGCAAATTTAATGCAAAGATCGACTTTCAAAACTTTACGAATACTTTTGCACGCTTGGGAGAAACGTACTTTGAAACATTTTGCATCGGTAGCAAATTTATGACAAAAACTAATTATACATCAACTTTTCCCATGGGCAAATCCTTTCAATAATTCGTTATCGTGAATCATAGGCGGATTTTCTTCTTCAGAACGAGATCCCGCGAAAAGAAAATCAAATAAACTCATTGTCATAATACAAGGCTTAAGCATGATCATGTACAAGTAAATTAATTCCCAGATTTCCATGCACTTTTCGCTTTTACCATATAGAGGCATTGTTTTACAACAACGAGTTAATTTGGTTCCAGCGTAATAATGATACAACAAAAAGTCAGTAACAAAAAATAAGTTTTTAATTAAATAATAAATCAATCACATAAAATTACAAGCATCTAAACACCACTTGTATCCTGCATGCAGACAACACCAAACTCTTCATATATTATTAAATACGTTTCAAATACTGCTATAGTCTGTATATACTGAGAGTGCATATACAGTCTTATTAGTATCAGAAACACGAGGAAAGCGTAGTGCACCTAGGTCCTAGTATATAATTTATAATCATATAGACGTGCATACAACCATAAAAAAATGAATGCAAATGGAATAAAACTTCAAAATAATTTAGGCCTTAGAATTTCGAGTCTTTGCGATATCAGTTTCGTACAATCTGCATTTCCGACATCGTAAGATGAACAAAACTGGAAGATCACAGTTAAATAGTAGGAGGATTTCCGTTTTTTTACGGCTCAGCTAACTCAATTAACTTATATATTTATTTTAAGTCCAGGTAACGGCCTGATTAAAGGTGTCTTATATTTAGTTCTTTGCTGGCATTCTTAAAGGAAGAGGAGATATTGCTAAATTTGCAAAATTAAATTTCACGTTTTCAGAGGAGGATACGTCAACGAGATTGCAGCTTTAAAAAAGCATAAAATCAAATCGTTAAAGGAAAACTGGAGCTTGAAGTTCTAGCATTCATTTTATACAGATGGAAGCACATCTTAACTGATAAATACGCCCATCAAAAACTATTGACTGTTCCACAATTTTTGAATCGGGAGCAAAGTTGCATACCCAAGTTTTACGTATCGGCGTTACTAGTTGTATTGTTAGGGCGTTTATCCAGTCATCACACGAAGCTCCTAGCAGCTCGTTGCGAGTGCATGCATGAGCACTTTCATCCAATCACAATGCAAAACATTAAATTTTAATTAGATGCAAGCACTCGCAGCGAGCTGCGAAGAGCTTCGTGCGAGGACTGGAAAACCTCCTTTAGGCAAAACGTCATAGCACAAACTTCTCTAACTAAAATAATAAATTACTCTAATTTAGTCAGTGCATACATCACAAAATGCAACATATATTCTACTCAATGCGATTTGTTCGACAGCCGTAGGTGCAAATTCAATTAATTGTTTCTTTCACACTAAAATCGTTTTATACTACAAGGTGTATAACAAAAACCTAGCAGTTCGAAAATGCCTGCTATAAAAGTGCAAATTCCTGTTCCGCACAATTTTTGAATACTTTATGCAAGTATAGATAGTTTGGGGTCTGCTAGTGGCCCAATAAAACAATTTTCAAAAGTAAATGCTCGAGTACAGGAAGGTTGTTTTTGAAAACCTTGGCTTGTGCACATTTAACTTCTTGGGGTGCAAATTTGGAAGGTGGTTTATGAACTATCGAAATACTTGCCCAGGCAGTTTGATGTAGTCCAATGCGCATACAACCCCTGAAACGTAGACTTTTGTCGTATTATCTGTCTACGCACAATTATTTTTAACGCAGGACGTATTGATTTCATGCAATCGTGCATGATTGATTTTATGCATGATTGATTTCTTTAGAAAACGCCTTTAAATTTATGCGTGAAAGGCTACTACAACAACTACAAGTTTTGACGGTCGCGCGTAGCACTTTATATACATCAAATTGTCTGGTATACCTTGATAGTTTATCAAATATACCTTCTAAATTGCCCTCAATGAATTCAAATTGAGTTGTAAGCTTTCCACTTTTTGTGCGAAAGTCATTTTTAATTAAAGTGGTTTTCAAAAACATCTTCCTCCACTCCAAAATTAACTTTTCAAAATAAAATTATTGTAAAGAAACTAGCAAGCCCCAAACTACACATGCATGCATGCGTAAAGTTTTCACAATTTTATTTTGCGTAATTGGCACAGTCAGGCAGATAGGAGAGAAAAACTGATCACATCGAAGGGAAATTCCATTTCTCCTGCATCTTGAGCCCTGAAGGCGAGTGAGTACATTTCTGTATGTCGACGACGTTAAAATTCTTGTACTCTCTTACTGACATGTTTTTCTTTGAATTTTGTATTAAACTATATTACAGTTAAAAAACATTTCTAATACAAATGACTTGAATAAACAGAAAGCTTATACAAAAAACTACATCTAAGACATTTAAATGGTTAGCTGGGATTTTCAAGTAGTTTTCGAGTTATTGCTATAAAGCCAAAATCTTGCAAAAATCCTGGGTACTAGAATATAAGTCTAAAACACGCTTTCTCTGAAAACAGCTCATAACTCAAGAAGAACTTGAAAACCCTCCATGGTAACTGTTTAAATGTCGTTTTTGTAGTTTTTGCAAGCTTTCCAATGATGTAAGTAAGTTTTGTTAGAAATGTATTTGAAATTTCACATTGTTTAACTGTAATACAGTAATACAAATTCTAAGAAAACCGTATCGGCAGGAGCGCACAAGACATTTTAACGCCGCCGACATACAGAAACGCACTTACTTGCCTTCAGGGCACAATATGAAGGCCAAATGGACCCCCCCCCATATTGTAAGTTTTCCACAAATTGTGTTCCTCTATCCGTCTGACTCAGTGGCAGTTTAGCGGATATTTTCTAACTGTGCAGTTTTTTTTATACACCTCCAGTATAGTATATCCTGTATAGGGCGTTCTGGAATGACGACTACAGTCTACACCCACCAGCAATGTGTAGTACGTTGCATTTTCTTTGTACACCGAATAAGAACATTATTTGGGAAAATTCCTTACCTTATGGTAATGAATTTTATACGTTTTCATGTTTCGTTGTCAGAGGCGGAGCCTCGACTATGACAATATTTATAAACCAATTATCAAAGTTAAAGACAGACTGTGCAGTAAAGACGACAATTGTTAATACCATTTTTATCGAAGCTGGTCGTTTTCCTTTTTTCCGTTGCGCTTTTAATATGTTTTCTGTCAGCATTCACCTATTACGTTGGTTCATAATGAAACTGCGACGATTCTTCTCACTTTTCTCTGTATAGCACGATCAGTGGTCCCAACTTCCTTGTTTTTAGGCGAGTTAAGTCTCTTTATTTTTATGTTCGCCTTTTCTCTGTCACTCCACGTGCAAATTGAATTAAGATCAATTTTCTGCTGCGTTTCTGCTGAGATCTGGAAACGAACTAGAAAGATCAGTTAACCAAGTTGTATCACTTGTACCAATGATCACAGTAAGGCAGAGTCACTGCAAATACTAACAGCTATAAAGTGATTTTGGAAAATAGCCCTTCTGGGCTCGATAATTTACTTTTCAGTCTTTCAGAATAATTTGGCGATACCAGAAGAACCCAAACTACCCATATTACAAACATAAAGTTGACACAAATTTTGCAGTATTTTCATTTAGTGGACATTTTACAATTGCGCACTTTTTTGTACATCCTAGGCCCATCCTATACAAACACATATAGTAAAATGCATGCAAAACCTGGCGCACACAAAGCGATTTTAATCGGCCGATTAAAATCGCATAGTGTGCGCCAGATTTAAAACACCGTCAGCATCAGTCTGATTATAACCCTTTCATTCATGGCAGCTCATCAATACCATTTATGCATGGGTAGAATATCATGATTCCTGAGCTATAAAATACTGATTTATGGGCTATAATAATTAATCATGTATAATTATTGATGACATTTAGTGATTGAATGATTATACTGATATAGCCCATTAATCATTACAGGTACATACATACATACATACATACTTTATTGTGTTCCCTAAATAGGGATTTTCAACACTGATTTACAAAAAATAAATGTTGTTCTATTTACAAGTTTTAGAATCTAGAATTTAAATTAAGGTAAAAAGGTAAGACATTTGTATAAAATTTAACAAGGTAAAATTATCTACTTATATATTTGTTCTAGCATGCTTCGCTTCAGTTCGTTTTTGAAAGTTTTTAGGGAGTCTAACTTTTTGTACTTTATGTCCAAATCATTCCAGAGTGTAACGCCTCTATAATGAAAAGACCTTTGACCTGCAGAAGTTTTGTACAATGGTATTTGCAGTGAGTCATGGCTACGTGTATCTCGTTGATGAATGTCAGAACGTTTTGTGAATAAATCGCTCAAATAATGTGGAGCAAGTTCATTGACACATTTGTACATCATAATAGCCTCTCTTAGTAGTAATTGTTCCTTTACTGGGAGCCAGTTAAGTTCGCGTAAGCCCGGCGAAATATGGTCGAACTTTCCAATATTTGTTATTATCCTGCATGCAAAATTTCGTACCAACTGTAGTTTCTTAATGTTGGTAGACGAAGTGTTTGACCAAACCGTTGAACAATAGAACATTTTGTTCATTACAAGTGCCGAGACGATGAGAGTTAAAGCTTCTTTATCGAAACATTTTTGACTCGGTTTATTTGGCACAGGGAATTCATACATGAGGAAACCAGGTTGGTGATGTGCTGGTCATATGTCAAATAAGAGTCGATTGTCATTCCTACATCTTTGGCAAAGGAGACGGGGGTAATAGTCTCGTTGAGGAAGTTTATGGTCATATCTACGGGAAGTTGTTGTAGGGTTTGCCGTGTGCCAATCAGCATGTATTTGGTCTTTCCCGGGTTAATAAGCAATTCATTTTCGGAACAACTGTTTGCAATCAAATACAAGTCTTCCTCACGTTGTTGCTTTAAACAGTCCACGTTAGCCACAGTGAAAGATAGTAATATCTTGGAGTCGTCCACGTACGATTCAAGTTTACTATGGTGGACTGATGAGGGCAAATCGTTAGTATAAATACTAAAAAGTAAAGGTGATAAAATTGCACCCTGTGGTACACCATAAGAAACAGGGAGAGGAGTAGACACAGCTGATCCAATTCTGACTGATTGAGTTCTTCCGGTCAAGTAACTCTCAAACCATTTTACAACGCTTGGAGAAGCCCCGACGTTGCTAAGTTTTGTAAGGAGAAAAGTAGGATTTACACTGTCGAAAGCTTTAGATAGATCTATTAGAATCAGTGCAGTAACCAATTTCCCATCCATGGCCTTTAGGATAGTATCTCCGGTCAAAAGATTCAATGTTTCGCATGAGTGATGTTTCTTGTTCCCGCTCTGGTGGGTTGACAATTTTTTGTTCTTCATTAGATACGAACCAAATTGATTCAAGGCGACTTTTCACAAATTTTCGAAAGAAAGGTAAGGAGAGAAAGTGGGCGGTTATTTGATGCTTCCTCGTGGTTTCCATCCTTTAACAAAGGGATAACTTCTGCCTCTTTCCATGCTATAGGGAACGAAGATGACGACAGTGAGCAATTAATGATATCGGTGAGGGGCCCAAGAATTACCGGTAGGCTGTGTTTGATGACACGCATACTCACTTTGTCTTTGCCGGGTGATTTGTTTGACGGCATAGCTAATATGATGTTCCTTATTTCTGAACAATAGACTGGGGTGAAACTAAATCTATCATTTTCTTCAGAGTAGCTGTTATCTGTGCGATTTACGTCAGAAAGATTCCAAGCTGGATAAACACTAGGATCTTGTATTAGTGTTGAGGCTTTCTTTGCTGCATTCACGCCGATGGTGGAAAAGAAATGATTAAACTCTTCGGCCACTAATTTCGGTTCCTTACTGTAGACCACTGACTCTCTTTCCCTATACGCTATATTTTCTTTAATTACCTTCCAAAGTGACCCAGTATTGTTTCTGTGTTGCTGAACTTCCTTCAGTACATATTCTTTCTGTGCATTAACAAGTGCGGTTTTTGTAAAATTGCGGGCCTCTCTGAAATTAAGCCAATCATAATGATCACGTGTTTTCCTGAAAAGACTGTGGAGCTGGTCTCTTTTGATCATGGATGCTTTTATTTCCGGGGTGATAAATGGGCAAGATTTTCCGCGTACTTTTATGGTCTTTACTGGGGCGTGTTTATCCAATGTATTTAAAAATATTTCATTAAAAATGGTTAGTTTTTCATCAACATTGTCCATTCTGAAAATGGAAACAAGACGATCACGGTGGATGCCAGATCGATCGCGAACAAATCAGGGTCGTATTTATTGTAGCTGCGGGTAGTGATATAGTTTGGTGGAGATTTGTCGGTTTTAAGTTTTAGTGATACATACACAGGGAAATGATCGCTGATACAGGTTTCTATGACGCCGCTGTTGACTACTAGTCTTGGCGAGGATACGAAAATAACGTCGACGAGGGTCTGACTCGATTCAGTAATTCTTGTTGGTGATTTTATTAACTGGTTAAGGTTGAGTTCTTTTGTCGTCTTGATCAAAGACGCTGATCCAGGTGTGGGCTTAAGCATATCGCAGTTTAGGTCTCCAAGAAGAATGATCAACTTTCCCATCGTCAGAGCATGAACATAATTAGGTTTAAAATATTTTTCGAAGCAGTCAAGCGGGCTGTCTGGGGGTCGATAAGAGACACA
>CACRXK020010617.1:0-17414 GCA_902702795.2 Paramuricea clavata | reverse complement strand
ATTAATTACCGATCGCCTCAGCTAGCCAATGGGAATTTAGCCGGCGGTTCGGCCGGCGAAAATCGAAAACATGGGGTGATGGTTGCAGGCCCACTATCAAGTTCCCTTGGGCCTGCACGCAGGCTAGGGAAACAACGGCATAATTCATGTTTGACGGCAGTAATGTCTATTTATAAACGTTGAGCGGAGTACTGGATCCAAATGTGCTGATTTTCGTGCAACATTCGCCAGTGTTTCCCAAAGCCTCAGCAAGCCTCCACCGAGGATTGCAGGTTCAGGGTTGGAGATTGGCACAACCTACAATCTCGTACCCAGAGCAATGCCTGTGCGCGGGCTAGGAAGGCATTGGCTCTGGGGAAATTGAATTTTTCCTGTACTGTGATTGATTTAACGTTCATCAATCGTCCATGCCGACAAAGAACCGGAACCCCTAAATTTAGGGGTTCCGGTTGTCAATTTCCCCAGACCCAATGCCTTCCTAGCCCGCGAACAGGCATTGCTCTGGGTATGAGATTGCACAACCTATGCAAAAATTAGTACACTAAGCGCACATGTGCCCGCTCAACCTCGTTCCCAGGGCTTACTACGGGTGAACCGGATAGTGATTTTTACTATACGGCCGGATACCGGATTTGCCGGATATCTAAAAAAATTTAGATGCGAGCACGATGTAAACAATTAATGTAAACTAATCGCTGATTGGCTCATGGACTTATTGGCTCATGGACTTAATTATATAAGCTCGTCGCTGAATGGCTAGTATGTGTCAACACACGCTACGGTACATTTGCGATTGCAATATATCAATTGTGTTTCGCAGATACAAAAACGTTCAAGTTTTACTCTCGTTCAAGTTTTACTCTCTACATTTCTCTGGTATTTTTTATCTAATCATGAAAACTACTAACACGATATCTTGAACCTTCAACGACATCTAAAACAAAAACCTACCAATTTTATATACTTTGGTCAATACATAACAAAATATGGACCAAAGTTATACCTTTTGTACAATTTTATAAAATTCATACCTTTTAAAATCTTTAAGGACCTCAGTAAATCCGTTTTTATCACGCTTACACATTCCTGTAATTTATCACCTATACAAGAAGTATTAATATATTTTATTAAGTAAACAGAAATTTGCTCCACAGTAATGACATATGTTTTACATTCATTAAATTATATTTTACCTAGATATTTTTATTAAGATTAAAGCAAGGACTTTTACAGTATTTATTTAATTTGCAACCAACATCGATGAAGATGAAATTAATAAACTTAAATGTATCGATACATTGAAATGCAGATAAATGACCCAAGTGTTTTGCAAATGAAAAGATATGATGGCAACACCTTGTAGAGTGATTATTCTTCGAGTATGAACTTCATAGCATGGTTCTTCCTAAGCCATTATTGTACAATCACGCGCACGTAACCAGTCAGTTAAAAAACCCAGTTTACGGGTATACGGGTGATAATAAAAGTATACCCGTAAATTGGGGAACGACTTGTAACTTAAGAAATGCAAGAGAATGGTAACTTTCGCTGTTGAGGCTCGCCATTGATTGTTAAAAACTTTGACAAGCATATGTGCATTATTTAATTGGATAAGATGTTGAAAATTTTTACTGTTTATACAGGCCACAAATAGTAAACAGAAAACACCCGTACACGTTTGTCTTTTACGTGTAGACAACGGTTTACCGCGGGGAAACGGGTAGAAATTATGGGTAAAAATGCTGACATAAAAATTGGTAAACAAAATGGCGATACTCGAACCCGTAAACCGGAACTTTGGTATCTTAACCTCTGTAGTAATCGTTGAAAGGGTCACGTGCCGATCCAATATTTTACGATATTGTACAGGAACTTATTGGACAGTTGCGAATCGAGGCTTTTTTCATGGTCCCTCAACCCTTTTCAGATGTTTTGTCAATTTCAAACATACGACAAGCGATATGCTAGAAAAGAATTTGGGACATTAATACAGTTTTTCTACCAGTTTTGTTTAAAATTATAAAAACTTGTCAAAACTCGTCTTCGCGAAATTAACTTGTTTGCAACAGCCTCGACGTTAGTAATATTATTTTTTCGTTAAAACTACGTCAATTTTCCTTTAAAGGGGCAGTGTGATCAAAATTTTTATTTTCTTAAACGAAAGTGCTCGTAAAACTGTATAATAACTCGTTTTGAAGCTTAGTTCTTGAGATATTTCATTTTGTTTGTAACCATGTGACGTCATCTACTCAATTACATATATAATGAGATATCAGTAATTGTTATGTATTTTGCTAATGTTTGCTATTTTTATCAAAATATTTCGAAAGATGCGGCGCGTTTGTTAAATTAACCTACATCATTAAGCATAATGTGTTTTTTAACAAATCGATCAAAAATAGCAAAGATACACAACAATAACTGATATCTCATTATACATGTAATTGAGTAGATGACGTCACATGGTTACAAACAAAAGAAATATCTTTTCTTAAAGTTTGTTCGTTCACTGCAACCAGGTATATCAGAAAAACATCGGACCGAGGTCTTTTTTGCACAGACCGAGCCCCGTAGGGCGAGGTTTGTACAAAAATATCGAGGTCCGATATTTCTCTGTACATACCGAGCAAGCGAGGTTAATAAAAAGTTTATTATTTGCCATTTATTGGCATTTATACTTGAAAAAAACAAGTCATGATTTGAAATGCATAGTAGTAGCGTGGTAGCATATTAGTAGCGACGAAAACCAAAAATATCAATGTAGGCCTATCCCTTCTTTTCCACTAAACACCATTCGCAGATATCTTATTAATAACCAATTAAACTACAATTTCACATTTTCAATTAGTTTTCCTGTTTGGTTTTAAGTAATGGCCCCCCCCCCTACATGGACAAATAATGGACCGCTGAAAGTGTTTCTCAGCCAATCACAGTCCGGAAATGATGCTTGCCATAAAAATAGGGACGTAAACACCTTAAAATATTTCCAAGAGGCATATACATGCATGTGCGATATTATCCTGTCCTTCATGACATGCTGATTTTGTATGCATTGTAAGCGCTAACCCTTGGTTAGTATTTAACTCGCTGTTTTGGTTTGTGTATTTCTGCACGTTCGTTCGTTCCAGTACTTTATCCAGACATGATTTCTGAACAGCCGGGCGGAATTAGTGCCCTCGCCCCGGGCTAACGGCCGGAACGGCGCTTCGCGCCGTTGGCTCGGGGATTAAACATAAATTATCTTTCGTATATAAAAAACCAAACAAATGTAATATTAATACTCTCTGTCGCATCAAAGTACTACAAAGGGCAGGTCAATTTTGATGCAATTTGATAAATTTCACAACCGGCAACTAAAATGAATTCATATCAGCATCAAACTTACTGTATCATTTGCAAATAATAAATAGACATGGTGTTTCACAAATCAAAAGTGATACTATTATTCGCTATTCAAAATTATAAGGCAATTAAATCGAATTATTTTCACCAAATTACAAGAGCATGCCATTTTGCACATAATCATGTATAAAGACTTGAATTTTGATAAGTGGTCAGAAAAAGGGAATGGCTATAATCACCTTCTTCAAAGAAAACAAAGACATAACAAATAGTGGTATTCATTGCTGTGGATGTCTCATTGTACAATCTGTCTTTCATAACCCTTGAAGGTAAGATTACTCTATGGCTTAATTCATCACTATGAGTATGGACAAAAATTTGCATGGATAAAATTTGATCCTACTTTACCTTGGCCAAGTGTTTGTATAATTTGAATTGAAACTTGTGCAGCATTTAGCAAATTTATCAGCAAGTCATCATATGAACAATCTAAGTATGCCTTCCATCGAGTAGGCAATGGGCCATACAGAGGGAACTGAAAGGAAATAGTAATTGTAAATTTGTACAGGTACATCACATTTGCAAGAATGCTTCACTCCTATGGGGAGACTAATTACATTCTGCAGAGAGAATTAGATTGGAGAGCCTAAAGTGTTGTGACTTATGTAACCAATCATATTGTATTATAACCATTAACTGCAGTAGTAATATAGACTTCTCTCTTGTCGTATTTTGAGAGTCTTTTCTATTGTGTACACGGTTGGGGGCTGGGATGAGATAGATAGGAAAAGCAAGATGGCGGATGTTTTCATATACGATTCTTATACGTTGATGTTGTTGTAAAAATAAAACAAAGACAACACAAAATTGGCGACGAGGATTAACAAAATTACTTCTATACGAAACGTGTAGTCTTTTAAATGTTTCAACTACCGGCAGTTACGCCATTTTCGGTCTCTTCGGAGTATACAACGCTCGGGGACTGGTTAAAACACTGTAGTGTCTGAAAGGCAAGCTAGCCAAATGGAGATGCTTACGCTTTTCTCTGCATCTCACAGCCAAGATTCTGCAAGTGCTGTTGATGCCTATAGCTTAAAAAGCACACACATTCAAGTCGTCATCTCGGACAACGTCGAGGTAATACTGTTGGCCTCACATGCTTCTGCTGTGGTTTGTCTGGCCACAAAGCCAAATATCCTTCCTGCCCTGCAAATGGGAAGAGTTGCAACAAATGTGGTAAACCGGGTCATTTTGGGAGGGTATGCAAGTCTTCGACAAAGGCAAATGTCCTACAATCTCGTAGTTCGAATGTCCACTTTATGGCCCCAAGAGCGGACAATGAGTCATCTGATGATGAGTATCTTTTCACCCTTGGAAACTCAAGTAGAAAAGTTCCAGTAATTACTAATGGTCAAAAATCCAGATGATTGTTGACTCTGGGTCAACTGTAAACGTCTTCGATTCAGACACATTTGACTTGTTAACAAAAAGATGTCCAGTAAAACTCCTAAAATCTTGGGTTCGTGTATTTCCATATGGTGCCGAGATACCCATTCCAGTGAAAGGGCCCATCACTGTCACTGTCTCATCGAAAGCTACCAACGTGAGTACACATGCAGAATTTTCAGTGGTTCAGAACATGCATAGTGGCTCTCTCTTGGTTAGAGTGGGACCGCCTACTATTTACACTGCAGTCAATTGTGTATCACCACAAAGCCCAGTGGACAGGATCCTGTCTAATCATTCCAAAGTGTTTCAAGGAGTTGGCAAGTTGACTGATTATCAGCTAGTCATCCACACTGATGCCAATGTAATGTCTGTGGCCCAACCTCAGGGCCGCCGAGAGGGGGGGGGGGGGCAAATTGCTCCGGGCCCACAGGTTCTGGGGGCCCCTAGAAACTTTTTGTTGACCCCCAGTCATTTTTTTGGGTGAAATATTTCCTCGCAAAGGGCAAAATATTTGGGGTTTTTGGGCAAAGTACCGGAATTTGGCATGAAAAATTAAGGTAAAGTCGCTGGAAAGCAATTAGAACGTACTCGTCCGGAAAAATTTCCCCCCAAAAAGTTGGCCCCTAAAAAAAGTTGCCCCGGGCCCCCGCCAAGCTCTCGGCAGCCCTGCCCAACCCTTAGGACGTACCCCATTTCATGTTTGGAAAGATGTTGAGATGAAATTGAAAGAACTGCAAGACCTCGACATAATTGAAGACGTCGATGGTCCCACTCCTTGGGTGCCCCCATTAGTGGCGGTTCCAAAATCAAATGGAGATAGCCGAGTCTGCGAGGCCATTCTTCGTGAGCGCCATACAATACCAACCCTTGAGGAAACTCTGCAGGACATTAATGAACCGCCGTTTTTTCAAAACTGGATCTACGGTGGGGGGGGGGGGGGTATCATCAGGTTAAATTGACGATTCCCCTTATAACGTTTTCGTAGCGCTTTGCATTGTGTTTATAGTAGTATCACTAATATTCAAGATGGCTTATTTTTTCCTGACCCGTGCAAGAACTTAAAAATAAAGCTAGGGTTAAGTGCGAGATAGCCAACAGCAAAATATTCGCGAAAACATTAAATATTTTCATTCGAGGCCGCTATCTTTATCAGTGATACCACTATAACCACAATGCAAAGCGCTACGAAAACGTAATAAGGGGAATCATCAATTGCATCCAGATTCTCGAGTTTTAACTGCCTTTTCCCCACACATTGAGGCTAAAGCGATACAAACGTCCGATATTTGGATATTTTATCCCAAGTTTTGATTCGCTGATCAAAGCGATTAAGCAAGCGAACAAAATTTTATTGTCTTGTTGTCTATTTATCCAACTCCTTTTGTTTGTTTTAGAAGCTAAAAGTAGGAGTCGCACTGCAACCGGCCCCTGAAGGTCCGTTCACGAGTGATCATGTAATCGACAATATATGCCCATGTTTGGATCTTGGGTGCGTCCAAGTAGCCTTATGGGCATCCTTCTGACGCGAAATGGTGTTGCAGATGAGCAATTCAAAGCCAGTGAAAAGCTGGAGGTGAATTAATATTCATCTTGCGAAGACCATACTTCCCTAATGCAGGCAAGGTCTCGTGATCTCGTCCCACTAAAGGGTTAAAAGCACGAAGAATTAGAATCTTATCAGTTTTTGGAATCGAGGTATGACCTGAGATCTTGGTAGAAAGTCATGAAGGATTCCTCGCCGCTATCAAGAGCGATATATGTATAGTTGTTCAGTTATCTTGCTCCTGCTTGTCATTGGACATCAAAGGAGCGAGTGCTATGCCTGTCGTACAGGTGCGTAACATGGTCATCCAAATGTACAGATATCTTTTCAAGTCCCACGGTGATCCGTCGAATCAGATCCGTCGCAAAGAGGGTAAAGCAGGGAGTATATATTTCTTCCGTGTTGTTGAGCACTCTACGGAGTTGTTAATGGGCCGGTGTGTATTACCAATGATGCAAAGCTCACTTCCCTTGTTGTTGTTTGAACACTCTGGCCTTTTACACTCCGCACATTTCTGCATGGTTGCGTTGAGTCGTGTCGTACCACATGCCTTGGTGAGAGCTAGTTCATGCGATATAAATACGATTGCATCGCGTATCTAGACGTCTACCTGCAAGCTGCACTAACGAGGCGTAGACCGCCGAAACATGCATGTCTGCAGATTGTAAAACAGTCAAAATATAGAACAAAATATATATTTAACGTTTCGGGGCCATACCTTCTTTGTAATTGCATCACTAACACGAACTTCTTTACATAAATCTTGCAATCGTTGCACAACATTTCTATACAGCGTTGAAGTGTCATTCGGCATTGGGTGGACATCTGTATCTTGATTATTTACAATTGCTGCTGAGGTAGCACCACTGGCTATGCATGTTGTAGTTAGAGAAACAGCATTGATAGTAATCAAACGTAACTTCAACCATAGTAACTAGAAAGTATTAAATATTTTTATATTTATATAGCTCTTCCCATTCCAATTGTTCAAACTTGTCAATAAAAATGTTTTCAACCATAGAATTTAAAACACTTCACAATAGACAACTTGCATGTTAGACGGAGTCACAGGATAATGCGGCAGCATTTGACTGCATTGCAGCTTACATAATAGGTTCATTGTTGTTTTGTTTCCTTGCAACCAAAAACAATTCAAAATTGGCATCCTTGCAACAAAAAACATTCAAAATAGGCATAAGCCTTTTGTAATATATATACTAAAACTGTCTGTACCAGTGTTGGTATTACCAAAGTGAAAATGCTGTGCTGAGTGGTTATATTACTACCTTAAAAAATAAGCAGAAACTCGACGTTTCGAGCGAAGGCCCTTCGTCAAGAGTTAGTAGAATTAGTAACTCTTGATGAAGGGCCTTCGCTCGAAACGTCGAGTTTCTGCTTATTTTTTAAGGTAGTAATATAACCACTCAGCACAGCATAAGCCTTTTGTACACTTTTCTAAGAAATGAGAAATGTTAATAATTTTTAAATCCATATTCTGATCTTCCAAATTTTCCCTGCTGCAAAACCTCAATTAGCTCAAATAATTCTCAATTTTTTTTTCAAAATCTCAGCGTTTATGATGGTTAAAAAATTTACATAGAAATTAGATCTTGCTACGGATTTGACACAGAAAAGCAGCCAAATTTGCTCACAAATTGTGCACTTGATTGCCATTATGGTTACATAAAAATAATAATTCTCCAAAAAGCATCACCCTGAGCCAATGGCATCTCCGTATGCTTATTAGCTCTTCATACCTCATGCTGGAAGGAAGTTGTCTTTGCTTCTTTACAGAAAACTCTATAAAAAAAGATATGACATTAACATATACTCGGGAGGTGGATAGTGCTTTTTGCAGAAATTGGTTGGTTGCTTCGGATATCACCTCAGTGTCGGTGAACGTTAAATCTTATTGTAGATCCTTAAATGGCAATTTATCCCAATGTCATTTTTAGTTTGATTAATACTCAAAGAAGAAACACTGGCACTACATTCCCCATGTACTTAGGAAAATAGATATTTAAATCAAGACTTTCTCTGACCAAACAATTACATTAATTTGTTTAGTTTCACTTATTTAAGAGTACGTCCAGTTTGATGTGGCTGTTGCTTATTGGTTGTCTTCCCTTGTGTCCCTCTTGGTTGGTTATTGCAAGGTTCGCCTTGATTTCTCCGTAGTCTCTCTTCACCTTTTTCAGCTTTCACGGACATGATATTGTAATGTTGCAACTTCACATCCACTCTTTGATCATTGCTTGCGTTTGACAACCGCAGCTTACCAGATCATATATGCCAGCATTATATTTTTACAATTTAGAATTTTAATTGCCAACTTCAATTTATTTTTAATATCCAATGGGTGGTCCTTAATTATATACGTTCAAACTTTACAAAGTTTTCTACAAGGTGAGATTGTTATTTTTTTTGTATTCTACATCAGAGTTTATTGTTAAGCGGCATTTATCATAATAAAATTAACCATTACTACTTGAGAAATGGTTGCATCAAAAGGTTTCATCTTTCCACCATTCACAACAAAAACAAGTCATTTTCTGTCCTTGTTGCAGATTTGTTTCCATGCAATGTCTTCGTTATTCATGGTTGAATGATTTTGCTTTCTTGATTCTGTTACCAAGTTTATTTTGCAACAAGGTAATGTTTTGGATTTATGCTTTGCTTCCCTCTTTTTATCAGTGAGGGTGAATAATTGTATTAGTTTGTTAGTTATTCATCGGCTAAACCCATTCCAAATTATGAAACACTATGCCAAAAATTCCGTAATTCATATTCCGGCTATTTACACCCGGGGAAAGAAAAGCGAAGTCTAAAGTGGTGCCATGGTATATGGGTAGACCATTGAACTGTAAATAAACTGGAAGGCTAACTGCCATGATGAAGGTCTATGATTCGTTGAAGCCGACGCGCGGGAAAATCAGCTTCCAAAAGACTAAGGAGAGTTTCGAGGAGTGAAAAAAATTCGGTCAAAAGTTTGCTTTTGAGCAAAAATTTGCAAGAAAAACACTTTTTCCATGGGAATACTACAATGATTGGGACTCCAATCTGGTTTTCCGATTAGTTCCGACTGTTTTACATCTCTCTGCAGTGAAAAGTGAGAAAACCTCGCTCTTCAACTCAAAGAGATTCACTATAAAATATTTTGACAATCCCAAAACTTAGTTTATACTAAACCCCAGGTATTGGTATTGATCATTGGTATTGATCCTTAGTCCTTGTTTTATTCCTTCGAAAACATGAATAAATTGACGTTTTTGAAGTTATTTTCGTCATCGCATCTTCTTGTTGGCCACTATAGCACTTTGAATATGGCAATATTTTTGTCAATCTTAAAATGCATTTTTTTCGACCCTAAACGCTCAATCTTCTTGAAACTTCACATACAGATGTATTTACTTAGGTTGAAATAATTCCTGAGGTATGACGTCTTAGTTTCATCTTACACCTTCAAAAACTCAAAAAAGCAACCTAAAACGCGCGGCTTTCTCGACCGTTCATGCTTATGGTCGTGTTTTTTTCGTATTTTTGCTTATTTGTGATTTGTTTGTTGTGCATATCAAATTAATATTAAATTCGTGTATCATACTACTGATATAAATTAAATTGGGTGATATAACTGGTATTTTGGAGCAAGATTTAAGTCATGTAACTGATTAAAAATGTGCATATTTTGGAGAAAAAAATTTAAAAAAGGACTGGGTCTACCTACAAAGAAAGCTTCATGCACGGCTTCGACTGCCCCCCCCCCCCCTGACTTAGGCTATGTTTACATTGTACCGGATCACTTTGCGTCCGACGCAAAAACCATACCGGATAGGGCTTCTGTTTACATATGAAATGTTGTTATCGTCTCAATTTCTGCAACGAACCGGTGGTGCAGCGGTTCGCTCTTTGAAGTGGTGCGCGGTGTATCGGATCGGTTTTTGCAACGCTCTCATTGTAATGTAAACACCAATCGGAGCAATTTCGTTCCAATGCGTGACTCAAGATGGAATCTGGCAGATTCTACTTGGGCCGTAACTTTTCGCGAACGAAACAAAAACTGATCCGATACAATGTAAACATAGCCTTAGCCTTCCAGTTTATTTATAGTTCAATGGGGTGGACCTCCACACTGATCTAAAAAATATGGCGGATTGTCAGAAGTGGAATAAGGAAGATTTTGAATTTCAAAGACATATATTTGGAAAATCGTCATATATAAAACGAGCGTAATATGGGAAAGAGTGAAATATACAGCAAGTTTGTTTTGCAAGCTTAATGTTTATGAATTTTGCTGCTTTACTATTTGCCTAAAAAGATGTTTTTCTTTCCAACGAAGCTGTAATTTTCCTAAATTACCCTGTTTATTTTAAGGAAAAAAACTTAAAATGTAAAAGAGAGACAAAAAACAGTCCGAACTTGTTCCAAAAACAAATCAAACAGCATCACTTTTCACTTCGCCGCACGCAACGCCTTTAACGATTACGCTATTAACATGAACTTGAATGATGTGATTTCTTGCACTTCACTTGGTGGAATTAAATCAACCCTAACATTCTAATACGCTATTAACAACCTCGTTTAACATAGGGGTGCAAATTTTTTTTCAATACTCTTAATTGAAAAATATCTATATAATCCAGCCAGATAGGTTAGATGGAAAACACCGAGTCGGAGTTCCGGAGTCCCGGAGTCTGACGTCATAAAAATATGGAAAACACAGAGTCTCACGTCAGAGAAAAATATGGAAAACACGGAGTCATATGGAAAACACGGAGTCCGCCGTAAAATATAGAAAACATACGGAGTCTGACGTAAAAAATATGGAAAACACGGAGTACGACGTATTGTCAACGTGAAATACGGAAAACAGTAATTAAATAATATATAATTTATGCAAATATAAACAAAGCGAACGAATTTCTGGACTAATTCTGGTTATTTCTCTAAAATGCCGTGAAAATATGGATTCTTTTTAAATAAAATCAAGCAAATAATATTGTTTCTCCTATCGTGTGACTTGTTCAGTCGTATTTGAAGTGATTTTAATGCGTATTTTGTTCACCTCATATGGTATGTTGACTGTTGTTTATAAAATAGTTTATATACTGCTAGAATATTTCATAGTCAATTTAACACTGAAAACTTGACACAAAACAGATATGTTGCTTGGAAACAGCGTGCAATATTGCTATTTACTTAAATAATTAGCAGCCAGGCAGCAGTCACAAATTGATGCAGTATTTTAGGTTTTCATACTGAATTAAATATCATGCAATATCATAAGTTGCAATCAAGCCATTGATATTTGACTGATCAAGATAGGTGTATTAACTGATCATTTGTTCCAGGCTTTCCATGATACAAGTATTTTAACTTGTCCAAGTTTAACCCATTCAGTGGCGGCACTCACCCCTGATGAGGCACTAAATTAATGAAGAGGCACCAGATTATGGGGCACTAAATTAATAAATTTGCTGTTTTTGTAGATTTTCGTCCAAGCAAATGAATTAAGTTAATAACAGAATAATGGTGCTGCCACATTCATGTAGTTCTAGAGAGCATTAATTGCATGGTTTAATTAAATTAACACCTATATGGCTACAAAAACAGTTGGTAGAATATTTTCACGTCAACACAATGACATATTTTATTGAATTTTATACTATTTTAGTCATTTTTGTGCCAATACCACTAACTATTGGGCTTCCTATGATTTACCATGCAAACCAGTTCTTATTTACAAATTGTATATTAAAGGGAAATCTGTTTCATTCTAGATTTGTTTTACTTCGTAATTTTTTCCAATTATTAGCAGGTATATAGGGGATGTTTATATGTAAGGTAAGCCAGCCCAGGTACTGGATTACGATACTAAGGCAAATTTTACTTATTGTACCAGCCAGTATGAGCAGTCCAGTTTTTATAATGGATCAATCCATAATTGATATTTGACAAATCAACCATTTGCCTAAAACTGCATGAATGTGGCAACACCATTATCCTGTCATTAACTTAATTCATTTGCTTGGACAAAATCTAAGAAAACAGCAAATTTATTAATTTAGTGCCCCATAATCACTACCAGTGGTTCTGCATCATCAGTTCACAATTTTATTTTGTAAGACCAAAAATCGCTTTCAAAAGCATAGTCATACTTCATGAAATACATCATTTCTATATTAACCCTTTAATAATTAAATGGCAATACATGTTCCCAGATGCGCCCTACTTTATTATTTTACTCTGTCTAACACCAGACGATTTTACTCATCAGGGGTGAGTGCTGCCACTGAATGGGTTAAACTTGGTTAAGTTAAAATGCTGGTATCATGCAAAGCCTGGAACAATGATCAGTTAATACACCTATCTTTATCAGTCAAATATCAATGGTTGCAACTTATGATATTGCATGATATGTAATTCAGTATAAAAACCTAAAACTTATATAGTGAAATCATTTTAATGCCTTTAATATACTGCACAATTTGTGACCATTGGATGGCTGCATATGTTTAAGTAAATAACAATATTCCACGCTGTTTCCAAGCAACATATCTGTTTTGTGTCAAGTTTTCTGTGTTAAATTGACTATGAAATATTCTAGCAGTATATAAACTATTTTATAAACAACAGTCAACATACTATAGGAGGTGAACAAAATCCGCATTAAAATCACTTCAAATACGACTGAACAAGTCACACGATAGGAGAAACAATATTATATGCTTCATTATATTTAAAAAGAATCCATATTTTCACGGCAGTTTCGATAAATAACCACAATTAGTCCAGAAATTCGTTATAATTCGTTCGCTTTGTTTATATTTGCATAAATTATATATTATTTAATTACTGTTTTCCATATTTCACGTTGACAATACGTCGGACTCCGTGTTTTCCATATTTTTTTTACGTCAGACTCTATGTTTTCCATATTTTACGGCGGACTCCGTGTTTTCCATATGACTCCATGTTTTCCATATTTTTCTCTGACGTCAGACTCCGTGTTTTCCATGCGACTCCGTGTTTTCCATATTTTATGACGTCAAACTCCGGCGGGACTCCGACTCCGGAACTCCGACTTCGGGGCTCCGACTCCAGAACTCCGACTTCGTGTTTTCCATCTAACCCAGCCAGATAGATTTGGGGGCTGTTTATATGGAGTGAGCCAACCCGTATATACCTGAGCTGGTCCAGTTTTGGCGAGATCCTGAAATCGAGAATGTGTTTTGGCGAGATCCAGTTTTTGCGAGATCTTGTTATTATTTTCTATTTCAATTTGTGTTTATATATGGAACTGAGCTGGCCTGATTTAGGAAAATCTCGCCTCAACTGACCCAAAGTCTTGCTAATGCCGAGCTAGGATTTTCCATATTAATTATCTACAATGACCCAGGATAAAACATGATGATCTCCAGAAGACCTCTGTGATCATTTTGTCAGTTACATTTCGAAACTGTCTGCAAAAGTATGATGTCGATTTATTGAAAAATGTGCTTCTATTATATAACTCAGTCGGGGTGATTTGTTTGGGCAAGCCTGCACATATAAAGAGGTTCATGAAAACAGACATTCATCCAGGGAAAGTGAGCTATATATATCCAGGGTACCTGGGCTGGCTATAGCCTCCATATATAAGCAGTCCCTAACAAGCGTTTTAGGGTGACCGATAGGAGGGTTTCCATAGCAAGCACATGCCATACATTAGGTAATATTAGGAGATGGGCTATTGCAATGCTGTCTGAATATATGCTATAAGGTCTATTAATGTGACTGCATTTCAAACAAATCATACAGATTATAAAGTATACATGTCAAACTAACAGGAAATATAGCATACATGTATATCACACAAATAAGCTACACGATATTTTTAACAACACATATAAGTAGATCATAAGAAAGACTTAAAGGTTCTGCTAATAGAAATTAATCGAAAATTTATAAAATACACGAATAAAATACAGCTTTTCGATTTGAAAATATTAATAACTTACTGACCGAGAGTGAGGGCAGTACGGGAAAATATCCAACCGAGGTCAGTAAGTTTCTTATTATATGGCATTGTACGTTCGTAAAACTAGGGATCCAAGGATAGTGTAAAGTTTCAAATTGAATAAGATCGGCAAGAACTGTATAGGGTCGAGCAGCATAGGCTAGAGCAGGCACGTTACCAGGGTTGGTAGGTTTGCTGAATAATTAAGCCAAGCACCGTCACATTAGGCCTTTGTTTTCTTTGTCTTGGCCTTTTGTTTTATTTGTTTTCAATAACGGCACTAATGACGATTTGTCCCAATTATTAATCTAACATACCAACCCTGCACGTTCAAAAATGTGGATTAGAACAACGTTTTTTACGAGAGAAACAATTCATTGTCACTTCCTTCGTCGTGCCTCGTGGAACTGATACAATTTATTTATTTATTGTGATGCTACACAAGACAACTCGAAATTTAAATTCTTTCACCAACAACCAAATTTTGTATATTCTAAAACTACATTTGCATTGGCAGCTGTCGCTGAAAGTATCCCCATGAGGCTACTGATATACTAAACTTATTTAAAACTATCACCGCCCATATTGCACATTTGACTATTGTCTCAGTGACACTCTTTAATTGAAATAGCTGTATAACTAGTTAATACGACGTTGCATCCATTACAAAAAAACATAAATCAAAAACACAGAAACGTAAAAATGAGGCCAAAAACTCATTTAAATGACGCATTTTATCCCCATATCCGTTCCGCATTAGCCTGCGTGCAGGCCCAAGGGAACTGATAGTGGGCCTGCAACCATCACCCCATGTTTTCGATTTTCGCCGGCTAAATTCCCATTGGCTAGCTGAGGCGATCGGTAATTAATTAACCTAGCGTGCAGGCCCAAGGGAACAGTGATTCATCACAAAGGCATAGACAAAGGCTCCCGATAAGCTTAAAATTTGAAAATTGATCACTTTTTTCGATTACAAATGAACAAGAACAGACTGTTTATTGTTTACTTGAAGGAAGACATGTTTTTGCCGTTATGCCAATGGGGATTGCTTGTCGTGAGGTGTTGGAATAGCAAATTACGACTGGGGTAAACTATAGTAACCTTTACTTGAGTTTCATTAATTTGAAACAGACTTGATACGTTATATGTTCCTCAAGAAAATTATCTTTTGGTTGATGTTGAGATGCAGTTGCATGTAAGGACTGTAAGCCTATTCGAAACACTTTGCGATTAACAAGGCTTCGCTGAGAGAGCGAAACAGAAGGCGGTATTAAATTGCCGTTTGAAACGAAACGATCTGGACTCGGAACGCTCTCTTCTTTTGTAGAGTTCTTTACCAAATGAAATAAATGAAATAAATTTCGTACTTTCCGCCGCCAACAAGAATTGCACACACGATCTGATAAGTGAGGACAATTTATTTATAACAATGCCAATGGCGACAGCGAAGCACACATAATATAAATCCTAATGTGGTCGCACGACTTCCCTCATGATTTGAAGTTTGATACTGGTTTTCTGTTGAAATTCGTCCTAATTTGCCTGTTCCGATTTTAGTTGAAAATGAGCACTTGCAAATTTGGCAATTACTGACTGCGTTGCTTGCTTTTTTGGAGTTAAAACGCAGCCATTTACACATTGTTGATTAGTGTTCTGAATAAGCAGAGAAAACCCCGCAACATTTTAATGCGAGTTTGTTTGTTAATATTTGGGTGCTGTCATTGGTTCTTTTTTGACAATTGACGCGCGAATGGGGCGTGTTATGAAAAGGGGCGTTTTACAAAATACCGGGCGATAGTTGCAGGCCCACTATCAGTTCCCTTGGGCCTGCACGCAGGCTAGTTCCGCATCCGCTCCATCGATCCGCCTCGTTCCGCATCCGCTTCCGCATTTTAACCCATTTGTGACATGTTTCTCAATAACAAGTCTCATTGACCTTTGACTTTATATTCTCAAGGCCAAGATCAAGTTGTTTTTATGAGTCATTTTCAGCTTTTCGCAAGTATTCAATAATGTCACTTTAGATGTCAATAATTTCACAGTTAAAGCAGTGTTTATAGCAGTTTTGATAAAGCTTTGATACAGATAGATTCTCGTAAGATCTGGTAGAGTTCTCGTTGCACTGAATATTGCACTGTACCATTGAACGCCAGTTTGCACCGTTGTGCTAAACCAGTGAACAAGGGCCAAGGCCCGTGACTGTACACCTTTTCTTCTATTTCATAAAGCTTGCTGGGAAGTCAAGCGGTTGGCAATAACACGTTGGCTATCTCCTCGTCTTTCTCGTTTCAATAAAGCTCTGACGAGTCAACAGATTTTCTTTAAACAAACACCCGCTTCTGTCGAAGTACTGTTTAATAAACTCGCAGGAGTGTTTTATTAGGTTTAAAGCCACGAGCGCGCAGCGCGAGTGGCTTTTGACCTAATAAAATACGACCTGCGAGATTATTAACGGCTTCACACACGACTACAAATTCAATAGATATACTGCCTTTTTAGTATTCTTTATATAAAGAATACTAATTAGGAGTGTTTTATCAGGTTTAAAGCCACTACACGTGACATATTATGGTTGACATGTTTTGCCAATAAGCTTACGAATTATTCAATTATGCTACTGACTGATGCATTTTGTTGCTCTTTGTACTGAGTGTAGCCATCTACTCTGTGGTGTAGCAGTGTAGCACATTATACAGTCGATGTGTAATGAAGATTAGTCTAGGACTTGTATAGACTATAGATGTTTGTATGCATTTCATTTAGCACAGGTAATCTCAACTGTTTTAGGGTAAAATGACCATGGCGGTCACCATGGCATATGTGCCAAAACCTGAATCCGGGGTGAAAGTCCTGAAAATGACCCCACCCTGAAACGGCAGTGCCGACATAGCTCCAGCTTCCGAAAACGAAAAGCGACAGCCTTTCTGAAGTGCTCATGGTGTTTAGAAGGGTTGCTTTTAGGGGTGGTGGTATATATATATATATATATATATATATATATATATATATATATATATATATATATATATATATATATATATATATATATATATATATATATATATATATATATATATATATATA
>CACRXK020010616.1:0-17414 GCA_902702795.2 Paramuricea clavata | reverse complement strand
CCCACCTAATCATCTAATGTTACCCAGTGTATGGCATGTGCTTGTTATGGTAGCCCTCCTATCGGCTATCAGTCAGCCTAAAACACATGTAAGGGGCTGCTTAAATAGAGGCGAGCTACCCAGGTAACCTGCCTATAGCTCGCTTTCCCTGGATGAATGTCTGGTTACATGAGCCTGTTTAGATGGGCAGGCTTGCCAAAACAAATCACCCAGACTGAGTTATATAGTAGAAGCACATTTCCCAATTAAGTGAACCAACAAGTGATCAATCACTCATACTTTTGCAGACAGTCTCGAAATGTATAAACTGACAAAAACAATCACAGAGATCTTTTTACCCAGGGCCCAGGGGTAATACTGTGCCAAATCGTTGGTGATTGTATATAATTTATATGGAAAATCCTAGCTTGGCATCAGCAAGATTTTGGGACAATGAATTTTGGGTCAATTATGCACTTCTATTTTAAACACCCTTTACCAGAAAAGTTGTATTCATTTGGATGATGTTAGTTCAATTGCATGCTTACATTAAATGAGTAAAAGCATTTGAATTTTGTATTTCTTGCTTTGTATATGCAAACAACCAAAAATAGCAAATGAATTGTCAATCAATCAATAATTTTTATTTTGTGTGTGTTGATGTTATGTACTCAGGTGAATATATGATGTTTGTGATGTCACTGTGAGTGTGCACCCACTCCGGGCAAGCTGAAAAGTTAGCTTGGCCGCAGTGGGAATCGAACCTGTGACCGTGGCCAAGCTAACTTTTCGGCTTGCCCAGTGTGGATGCACACTCAGTGAGAGTAACATCACAAACATCATATATTCACCTGAGTACATGACACCAACACACACAAAATAATTGTAACATTGAATACCCCTGTACACTGATATCGAAGGAACTAGACTCGTTGGAACTAGTTGCAAAATATCATCAACTCGAACAGACTTGACCATGTAACTCAGTTGACAGAGCATTGGACTAGTATCCCAAAGGCCGCAGGTTCGATTCCCACCATGGCCAAACTAACTTTTCAGCTTGCCCGGTGTGGATGCACACTCAGAGTAACATCACAAACATCAATCAATAATTTGCTGTTGTTATATATCACCCTTATATATTGTTTTCTTACTAGGGATTGTCATTAATATATGGATTCAACAAAAGCTTCCCAGGAGAAGGCAAGTTGTCTAAACAAGTGGTATTATATGTAATCATTAATGGCATTCTAAGAACTTCATGGTCTATTTGGAAAATGTTATTCTTTCTCACACACCGCTGGGAGCTGCTGCAGCGTCAGCCGCCGGGAGCTGCTGCAGCGTCAGCCGCAAGCTTGACATTTATTAATTTAAACTACCATACATTACAAATGCTCGCTTAATAATTAACCTAACAGGTACATATATCCAATCCAACGCCGTTCTGTACTAATAAACATAAAAGGGCTGGGTGGGCGGGATACTGTCAAGCTACGGTGAGCAACAACAAAAATATGCTCATATAACCTGCACCACCCTGTAACACCCTGATTTCATCAGGCCCCCAGCAGTGTGTGAGAAAACATTTTCCGCTTCTTTCGTGCCTCAGCCAGCGGAAAATAACACTTCTCACACACCGCTGGGAGCTGCTGCAGCGTCAGCCGCAACCACACAACGCATAGAGTTATTTTATACAATTTATGCCTTCTGCATTGTTTTTGTAACATGAAGTAACGAGTTTTTTGACTCAACAATGTAATTGTTCTTTGCCTCTGCAGTACGCCACCCTCCTTGCCTCTGCAGCAGGCGGTCTGGAATACCCAGAGCAGCTGCAGTTGTAGCACCACCAGATCGTAAACTGTGAAGACCATAATCTTTAGCATCAAGACCTTCCTTCACCAATTCTTTCTTGAACAACTCGCTAGCACGGCTGTATGCCATAGGCGTACTCCGAAGTACCTGACCATATTTGGTACTCTGGATACGTCTCCAAATGGAGATTCCTGGCTTATGACGTCCCTTCCCCAGAAATTTCTCAACCACAGCTACCGGACATGGTGCTCTGTCCGCTCTTGCAATCAGGACTTGCGTTCCTTTCCGGAACTGGTCATTCTTTCTCTTCTCCAGGTGAACAAGTAGATGGGTTGGTGCAAACTCGAGATGTTCAGGGGTAATACGACTGAGATCATCCCAGCGAAGGAAGCCATAGAATCCCAATGCAAACATCGCTGCTACCTGGAGATCAGCAAGGGATCCTTTCTCCAACCGTTGCACAATCGATTTAACTTGTGTGCTAGATAAAGGCTTTTTTCTTGATTTGGGTTTCGCTAGAATTCGCCTAGCTGCGTCAGTCACTTGTTTCACAACAGAATGTACGCTAGGAAGTCCATAGCCATTCTTTTTATGGATCCAATCAATGCCATATACTGCTGAATTAATCGACGACACCGATCGTCGTTGTTGTATCAAGGACACAATATACAAGGCCGTCCCGTCCGCCGGAATTGGACATACGCCATGAGTACACGCCCATCGTTTCCAAAGCCTATAGGCACTAATATACGTTTTTATAGTGCCCTCAGCTCTGTCCTGAATGATGATACTAGGCAGCAATTCAGCCAGCTTCTTCAATTCTGGATCATCAAACCGATCAAGATCAAGCCAGTTTTCAACTTGAATCTCACTAGGACATGGCACTAAGAATAAATGAGACTACATGCACCAAACAATAACAAGAACAATGCAGATTAACCAACATAAACATATCTTATATTAATTAATCCCCTCAGCCCAAATAGCTCATATAATAAACAGCATCTATACACAGTACATACCATGGCCAACACAACCATGCAAACCTTACTACACATGCACACAGGTCAAACCGACCTAATGTTGAAACTAATACATGTGTAAATACAGTCTCGACAAAATATGCGCTGGTCAACATGACCTACCCTTGCTAGTCCAAACGACATAAAAGGCAATGATTTATTCAACACTAATATAAATGTACTTTCATCTACAGGTCCAAACAACCTCAGTAGATTTATGGTCTGCAAGAACAAGGCAGATTAACCTACATAACCATATATTATATTAAACCCCTCAGCCCAAATAGCTCATATAATAAACAGTATCTATATACAGTACATGCCATGGTCAACACAACCATGCAAACCCTACTACACATGCCACAGGTCAAACCGACCTAATGTTAAAACTAATACATGCGTAAATACAGTCTCAACAAAATATTCGCCGGTCAACATGACCTACCCCTTGCTAGTCCAAACGACAAATAGGGCAATGATTTTTTATTCAACACTAATATAAATGTACTTTCATCTACAGGTCCAAACGACCTCAGTAGATTTATGGTCCACACGACCTTGTGGGTTCTTTGGTCCAAACGACCTCCCACCACATGCTACTTGAATCGCAACTGGAGAGCCCGCAGCTCGAAAGGCGGCACACCCGCAGTAAATATATTGCTTGACAATGATCCTGATATAAATATGCCATTGTATGTAGAAAGTTCCAGGCAGCCTGTCACAAACGAGTTCCAACAACCCCGCTTGTTGATGAGCAACGGCCACCATGGTGCTGAAGGCCAGTAAGGGATAAGCAAAGTACCATATTCGTTATTGGCATTCATATGGCGCAACACACGAGGGATTAAGTATGGGGGAGGGAAAAGCCAATTGTTCTCACCCACCCAAGAAACGGTGAATGCGTCGGTCGAATCACAACCGGGGTTCATATACTTGCTTGAAAAACGTGGTAGCTGGTTGGTTTTCATACTAGCAAACCGATCATATGTGTGTGGGCCCCAACAATTGTCAATAGATCCAAATACTTTTGGATCTAACTTGTAATCGTCTGGATCATCCAATCTAGATAGGTAGTCCGCATCCTCGTTCAAATCTCGACTGACCCACTCAACCGACAAACGAATATTATGTTCTCTACATACTTTGTAGAGCAAGATGGCTTCCTTATGTAGTTCTGGATTTCGACTACCGACTGTCATAATTCTTTCTGCACTTTGGCTGTCTGTCCTATGACGCACTTCCTTTCCCTCCAACTGTGGTGCCATTGACTCTAACACCAATCTCGCACCCCTTAACTCCCGAAACGTAGAGCTTTTTACACTCTCATTCTCCGACCAGCTGCCCACAGCTGTCTGCCCACCCAATTGAACTGCATATCCACCCCATGCCACATCACTGGCATCGGAATATGTCATCACTTCAATGATTGGACATGCAGCCCAAATGGGCTGGCCACTGTTCGAAAAGTTTTCATGCCAAAATAGAATTTCATTTCTACCCTCTTCGGATAAGCGAAATTTCTGATCCCAACTCGTCGACTGTTGTATGGATCTATAGAGTTCTCTAGTCCAGAGACGCACCACAGGACCAAGGGCCAACCCCATTGATGATAGTAAACCAGTAAATTGAGCAAAATGCCGTGCCGAAACCACAAACGAATTAGTCATAATTTTACTTAAGACGTCCCTAAAAGCCACAACACGCCTGTCCGGGACAGTGAACACACCTGAGGCCAAGTCTATCATGAACCCTAACAGTTCCCCACATTGAACCGGCTCCCACTGACTTTTCTCCTCGTTAGCCACGAAACCGCTAGCTTTTATGTCCTGCTGAACCATTAATGATGTTTTCTTTGCATCCTCATAATTTGACTCGGCACCCGCGCCATCGTCCAATAGGCCGTGGGATGAGCATCCAAAAGATGCTTAGAAAACGGATTCCGTTGCACCCCTCGTGGAACTACGTAATTTTCACATGAATAAATAGATAAAAACTTACTTTATCACAATCCGTTGCTCCCCAAACGAAACAGGTGCACAATTGGGAGAAAAATCCCTCCAAAGTTTGATATTTTCCCGCTTCGAAATATTCGAACCGCCATTGTTTTGATAGCAAATACGCATGCGCAACTCAGCCAAACTCGCACTGCGCACGCGCACAACCAACGCACATGCTTCGAAGTGGAAACACGCTCAGTTATGCAAATAAACATGGCTGAAGATATTTATAAAACTCGAATATCCTCATGTTTTATGCATTTTGATGGCGTTACGGAGCAACTTTGCAAAGTTAAACGCCAAAGGCTTAAGAAATTTCTTGAGCGTATGTCAAAATGGGTCAAACTTAAATGTCAACAAGCTGAAATAGCTAATAAATCGTACGAGAACATCGATGACGGATCTGTCAATTCATACATCGAGAAGAACCCTGACACCATTAACTTAGAATGGAACCATCATATGAAATGCTGGAAGAGATTTTGTGATGAAGAGAAGATCCGTAGATAACAGAGAAGGAACTAGCTCTAAAACTCTAACTTCTACCAAAGAATCACACGTGGAAGTGGAGGCAATAGAACCAAGGCGAAAAATTACACGTCAATCAGTCGCAGAAGCTATAAATATAAAGGCCCTGCCTAAAAGAAACGCGCATGTACTCCCAGAGATATGTATTATTTGTGGAAGAGACGCCTTGTGGTTCTCACTAGACAAGGTATGGTCATTTTGATAGGTATAATACTAGCGCAATGTGCACAACATTCTCAGGTTTGGTTTTAAAATATATTGAATTGTGATTAATTAAGTTTATTTAGGGTAAAGTAGTTTCTATGCTACAAACATCCAACCTTGTTATTAGCAGATATTTAGTTTAATAATTTATTTTGTTTCACACCAGGTAACTAAGAAGAGAAGAAGAACCCCACTCATGTTGGCAAAAACAATTGATGCTGGTCTTCTACGTACAGCTGCCGAGAGAAAGAATGATCAACAGATACTCGTGCAAATCCAGGGGAAAGACTGTGTAGCTCTGGAAATTCGCTATCACAAAGTTTGCTACTGCAATTATATAATATTTCTCACCAGAGAGACGAAGAAGCAACGAGAGCATCAGTGTACAAGAAGTCTTATGACGTATTCTGTAAGAAAGTAATTGAGATGGAGGTCATCGGAAATAACCAAATAAAGTATATGAAAGATTTGCTGGAGAAATTTGTTATCATTGCTAAGGACACTGAGAATGTGGATGCATCTAAATATAGAGCTTTTAAACTCAAGCAACGACTGATGAAAAGTTATCCCCAACTTGTGTTCTGTGTACCGAAAATGAGAAATGTTAGTGAGATTGTATATGTGGAAAATTTGGATTCTTCTGAATTGGTTGAGGAACATATGTCAATTAAAGGCCTGTTTATATGGAAGCCGGGATGGCCCGCTTAGCAAGACAGCCCAGTAAGCGGGATGAATTTCTCTTGTGTTTATATGAGAAACTTTCATCCCGCTTGCCAGGACAATTTTGTTACATTGTATTGTTTTGACAGTTGTTAAAAATAGCTTGCGGCGGTATCTTTGAACTTTCATCCCGGCAACCGGGATAGCCCGCTTGTAAATGTTTATATGCCTCTTTCAAACAAGATCTCAGCAACCCGGGCCAGCCTGCTTGTTCATATAAACGCACGATAAATTTTTACTATAAAAATAACTACACAGCGAGATCTTGCTTACCAGGCTGTCTCGCTTATCAGGCCAGCCCGGCTTCCATATAAACAGGCCCTAAGTCTGAAAACAATGATGAGGACTTTGATGAAGAGAGCTGTACCATTGATGATGATGATGATGTGAATTCCAACACAGAAACTGAGGGAAATTCTAAAGTCAATGAGTTACAAATTCTATACAATGCTGTATTGATTCTTCACCAAAAGGTGCAAGAAATACCAAAACTGAATCTTCCTTGGCCACCATTGGCATCTGATTTGACAAGGGATAATATTTCAAATCCGACTATGAGGACTGGACTAGATTTCAAGTCCACACAATTTGATCACGTCTGAGGCGAAGCAGAGGACTGGATCAAAATGTGAGGACTTGAAATCTAGTCCAGTCCGAATTGGAGGATTTGAAATGACATCTCATATGAATAAATCACTACTTAATTAATTTTGATCCAGTCCAAGGACTGAATTAATTTTAATCCAGTCCTAGGACACTACAGGATCAATATACTTCATAAGGGATCTAGTATTATCATGTGAGCAAAATAAAGCAATATGGTTGGCTAATTTGCTCATGAATTATTAATGATTTGAGGTGAACAATGATGGTAATGTATGTATTATCAGTGGAGTAGATCAGTATTTATTTACTTATTCGATATTCTCATTCAGATCCACAGTATTTATATTATCAACACATATATCCCTCTCATGGACAGGGTTAACAGTATGGTCATGTCTGAGAAGCTAAAACGCACCCTGGTGGAGGAGCTGAAACTCACAGCAGCAAATCTATAAGAAAAAGTCAACTAGTGTGGACACGAAAAACCAGGCTGAATCGTTCCTTGTTATTCTAGATAGTGGCTAAATACCAACTTAAGTCACAATATAAATATAATACATGAAATAGTTCAAATACGAGAAGTAGAAGTTTACCAGACAAAAGCCAGGACAGCTTATTGCAGAATACATGCAATCTCGTTTTGAGCGTGCAAGCCCTTGGCCAGGATCCAATAAGTGGGATTTTATTGCTCTGATGAAAATCTGGGTTCAAAGATGAAAACATTTCTTTCAATTATAGATAGCTATAATGAAATTATGGATTTTATATTTCCTCCCAATTTATTTTTTTTTGATGAATTTCGAGTTTATATAAATATCCCTTAAAGCCCGGGACGAACTGGGAAACACTGTTGTCATATTATTTGTCTTTCCAATCTTTCGGTATGTCATATTGTCTTATCAGCGTCGGCAAACAGATAAAGAGTGTTTCATAAAATGCTTCTGAAATCTGAATTTGGTAGGAAATAATTTGCTTTCTGGAATGATTGCGTCTGCAATAAAAGCCAATTAAAAATCACGAATATTTCCGCGACATTGTTTCTTACGTTTGGCCAAGGCTTTAAGTCAGCGAAATATTTCATTTGTTCCTTGATCGTGTGAATTATATGCATATATATTTTTTATTCTCCGTCCTGTTTGATACAGGTGGGTTTTTTACCTCACACAAATTTGTATTGAATTAGGATGTTAATATAAAGTAGAATTAACGTTAAAACGGTATTTTGAAACAATAGCCAATGAATTGAAGTGATTTAGCATATGAGCAAGCAGAATATACAATGTGTTTTTAACAATATTTAATGTGAGTGTATTTATATTACAAGGTTTGATCAGTATTCTGTGATTTTATTTTGTTGTTTTTGCGGAGGAAATCGGGGAAACCCCCCAGTGAGAATCTATTTTTATAATCTGCGCGTGCGCAGTGCGAGTTTGACTGAGTTGCGCATGCGTATTTGCTACCAAAATAATGGCGGTTCGAATATTTCGAAGCGCAAAAATATCAAACTTTGGAGGGATTTTTCTCCCAATTGTGCACCTGTTTCACTTGGGGAGCAACGGATTCTGATAAAGTAAGTTTTTATCTATTTATTCATGTGAAAATTACGTAGTTCCACGAGGGGTGCAACGGAATTGCATCTTTTGGATGCTCATCCCACGGCCTACAAGTATGTAAAAATCCTGATACCCTGGCACCTCCAGTGCTTGACTAAGGCTTTCTGGATTTTTGTGAACAAAAATGGCGCACTTGCCAAGCCAAATGGGAGAACCGCAAATTTAAAATATCTTAGTTGTCCGTTAAACCACCACACGCATCCCAAGAACTTAGTGTGCTCTGGAAAGATGTCTATGTGGTGATAGCCACTTTTGTAATCAAACTTAAAAAACCAATCTCCCCTCGAGAATAAGTCACATGCAGTCCGGATGTCCTCATATTTAAATTTTGTGACACGAAGATGTTTATTTACATATCGAAGATCCAGGATTAACCGTAATTTCCCAGACGAATTCTGAACTACACCGAGGGGGTTGCACACAGTCAGATCAGGCTTCAGTACTTCCACTACAGCCCCTGTTGAAACAAGTTTTTGAAGTTCCTTTGTAACAAAATCCGCATTGTTAGTAGCGGATGAATGATTATTTGAAAATTTTTTCTCTGGTTGCTCAAGAAAGGGCAAACAATATCCATTACGAATAATATCAAGAACCCAACTGCTAGCCGCAATGTTTTCCCAAAAAGTCAGGTTCGACCGTAATCTTCCTTTAACAATAACCGATGAGTGTTCTCGTAAATTATCAACTATTATACTATGTTCATGAAACAGTTCTGCCTCTGTCAAGGAATTTGCCTCAGTTTGAGGAACTATTTTGGTTGGTCGTTGTAGCGCCCGAGATAACAAACCGGGCATTGGCTGAGCGGCACTCTCTGGCAAAGTGTCCTGGCTTCCCACATCGGAAACATGTTGTTCGGTTGTCCCCTGAGGGGGGAAAAACTTGCCTACGTGCTCTAAAGTTGAAGGGGCCCTGCCCTTTGACAACATTGGGAGTTGACTTGTCTGCTCCGAGAAAAGGCTTCTTAATTTTTACATGCGAACTACTCGCCTTTTTCTCGTTCCGCAGTGACTTGCTCTCTTTTATCGCCCTCTTAATCCTTTTCTCATCCTCCGAATCGCTAGCTAAGGGCTCAGCCGAATAACATTCTACGGTGTCCCACCCATATTTATCAGCAAGTAAGAGATGCTTGTTTCGTTCCATAAGTAAGCTCTTACCTGCGCTAATTTCCTTCGACACTTCGTCTAGATTATCCGCGGCCAGCGCGCGATCCATTCTTTGCATGACTGAGTGATTGACGTCGTATTGTTTCTTGTTTCCGGCGTAGCGAAACTCGTGCTCGACGGCCCTCGCTGTTGTCGTAGAATCTTCGTTTGGTTTTCCTGTGACCTGCGACTTTAGCTTTTTTAAATCGACTGCATTTTGCCGTTGTTGGCAAAGCAGTTCTTTTGCCCACGCTGGCGGTTCCCTTGACGTCGAGTGCGACCGGCGCGAATGTTTTCCTCGAGTATTCCTTGCCCGAGAACGCGAACGGCTTCGACTCTCTTCCCGTGCACTTTTTCTACCGCTTCGGCGAGAACTACGGCTACGATCTCCTCCCTCACGACCACTAGATTTTGATTTACGCGAACGACTTCTTGATCGTCGGCGATCCTCGCTTTCGCGAACACTGCGCCGAGCACTACCAGCATTTTTATCGGCTGGGCTGTCTTCCGTTGATGAATGGCCCACATGGCCGCGAAAACTTTCCTCGTTATTTGGGCTAATCAGGTGTGCCTCGAGCCGTTTTAAGGCTCTCGACGACCTCTTCGGTAGTTTGTCACGTTTATCCATGGCTTTCGTGAAAGAAATTAGGTTAAATAGCCTCAATAAATTTAAATAAATCGCGAGCGAAAAAATACTGTCAAGCTACGGTGAGCAACAACAAAAATATGCTCATATAACCTGCACCACCCTGTAACACCCTGATTTCATCAGGCCCCCAGCAGTGTGTGAGAAAACATTTTCCGCTTCTTTCGTGCCTCAGCCAGCGGAAAATAACACTTTGCTGGAGAGAATTTTTGTGAATTACCAAACCATGCAAGGGATGGAGTTGCCGACTTGTGGTATACAGCTTGTTTTGTACTAAATTTTTACTAATGGACTTGCTTGACATGTTTGATTGAGCAGTGACACTACATACATTTAATACATGCAGTATATTTTACTTGTAAATATTCTACATTGAACAGAATATTAACCCTTTAAGTGGCAATTTGCTTTACTTTTTTACTTTTTCTGTCTAATGTGGTCAGACAATTTTTGCTTATTAAGGAGAGAGTGCTGCCACTTAATGGGTTAAAGCTTTTCTGTAAATGTAAATTTTTTGAACGATAACTATATAATACTGTGCTGGGAATGGAACCTGCTGCCCTGTGATTCTGATCAGCTTTTTAACCGTCAAGGGTCCTCAAGCCCTAAGAGTCCATCGCCCTGAGAGTCAATCAAGCTCTACTGTAACCAAGAGTTCATGTACATAATACTAGTGTCATCAAGGGCAGTTTATTTAATACACTACCAATGACACCACCATGGTATATATACAGCAACTTGTGGTTACCTCTTGGCAAAAGGGCTCTTTAGGTCAGAGGGCTGTGGTAGAATTGCAATGCTGCAGGTTCAATTCATGCTGACAGGCTTGTAATTGTATTCCACATGTATTCATGATATCATTCTAATGAAAATTTCATTTTAGAACTGCATTAAATATTATAGGGCGTAAGAGTATATCATTATATTATGACAATGTTACAGCAAATTGTATTTCCTGCTATAATATACCTTACTTGTAGGGATAATAAATTATTTTGACTCGAAAAATGTCTTTATTGATTTCTAAAGATAGCTAAAGACTTTTCTTTACTCCGATATATAGAAGTCATTTTGTCTCCAAAGGAGTCGAATTGACTCCAAAAGTGGAGTAAATAAAAAAGGTACAGAACGACTCCTTTTTTGGAGTAAAATTTACTCCTTTATTTACTCCATTTTTGGTGTAAATTTTACTCCTTAAGTAGAGTTGTTTTTACTCTTTGAGGAGATTTACTCCAAAAATGGAGTAAATAAAGGAGTAAAATTTACTCCAAAAAAGGAGTCGTTCTGTACCTTTTTTATTTACTCCACTTTTGGAGTCAATTTGACTCCTCGAAATTAACAGTGAGCATGTAATTGCAGTTCTTAAAAAACATGAAAATATTAAACATGTATAAAATATTTGTTTCATATTATAGTGGCAAAATAAATCTGCACTATATCTATGATGAGAAAAAAGTGCTCCTTCAAGGCATTCGTATAATTTGGCACACATATATCCTTTCCCGCACTTTTCTTATACATTTTTGTTTATATATACCATGCATGTAGTATTTAATGATACCGATAAACGTAAAATTTCAAGCATATATAATTGCTGGCATACTTATAACTTACTCTCTATCCAAAAAAGAGCCATATTTGAAACAGTAAACAGTTCTGTATGTTTTTAACGCGAAAAATTTAAGTGAATGCATTAACAAATTATAGCTTATAATTAGTCGAATTAGCGAAAATTGACTATATTCATGACGCGCTTGCCAAGCGAAAAACACACTGCCCAAAGATTTTATTATTTATTCTAGTAGATGTGTCATAATACTCAGTAGCTGCAATAGATTGGATACCTGATACCGTTGCACTTTTGAGAAAAAATAATTTACCGCCAGCATACTAACACGAATATTTAATCCGCTGTCTGAAAGACGTTTTTAAAAATACACAATATTTTGTTTGCTTCAAGTGATCAGGATAATTTTTAGTTTAGGTTTATGCCTAGGCAGGAAATAATAAAATATGTAAGTTTCAAAAAGTTAGAATAAAAGCGTGAGATGAACTGTGAGGTATAAAAAAGCTCAAGTATCACTTGCGTAATTAACGTTTTAACTTGTTTTCGAACGCGTCCGAAAATAATCGCGAAAAAATTTTTAAAACTGACTACAATTTCCAAGTCAACGTTTTTTGTTCATTTTATGAATGACTTCTTCCACACAGAAAGTTTGAAGGAAATCTGTAATCTTAAGAAATTCGAGTGGTCGGTTTTTACACGGACTGCCTCTTAACACCAATTACAGTGGGCCCTTTACAAAATATCAATATAAATATAGAAAACAGAAATAATTAACAATTTTTCGCCGAAGGCTAGGTGATTACCGGTGAGTAGGGACAAAGTCGAAGTTTTCATTTAACAATAACCACCGAGCCTGAGGCGAATAATTGTTTTAGTATAATTTCATAGGTGATTAAAAGTTACGGTTACCACTGAGTAATTTTAAAAAATACAAAACATTGTTTTGTATTTTTTCATAGGTGATTATTTGGGGAAAAAAATAAAAATACACATTTCTTCGTCATTTAATAGTCAAAACGGCTTCGGCCGACGGCCGCCATAACATTTCGAAAATCGCTTAGGTGATTATCGCGTTATAATCACCTCAACGGCAACCAATCAGCGTGGAAAAATTTCAATAATCACCTATGTAATTATACTTAGTTTACTTAAGGTACGTTTACACACAGCGATCCGCCGTGTACGACTCGTATTTTGGCGAATCCAATCGAGTAGGCACGCGTCAATTGTGCATTTAAAGTTTCGCTTCAATTCAGATTTTTGGAATTGAGGCATCAAATGAATTTCATACACCAGAACCCGAATCGCACAGGACAAATCGCAATGTGCAAACGCCCCTCTAGGCTCTAGTAACAGCGAGTTAATGGTCGGATGAGACTTCTGCATGTGTTACATTTGACACAGACAGTCTTCCAAGTTCGTGAATCGTCAACGTTGTAGCAGGATCGTAATGCAGTCAAGTAGTATGCTAATATTCCTTTCTTAAATTGAATAAAAGATGGATTAATAAGCCTTAAATGCTCCGGGAGAGAGTTCCAAGTTTAGTTGTTCGAAGAAAGAATGATCGATTATAAGTTGTTGTTTTATGTTTTCGTTGACGGAATGAGATTGCGTTGACATTAGCAGATGATCTTGTGACTCTTACGGGAGCAATACGTTCAGGTAAGGAATTTTGAGATATCGATACAATCTAAATATTCATGCCAATATGAGAGGGGAAGAAGTTCTGTCGAAATGAGTCTGTCTTTATAGGATACGTCACACATGAATGGGAGGCCTAGAATAAACTTTGAAGCTCGGCGTTGAACACGTTCCACTCGGTTGATGAGCTCCACCGACTGCGGCGACCACACTTGAGTGGCATAGCCCAGCGCTGGTCGTACAACTGCCAAATACAATGCACGGCGAATCCTATTATCCGTGATTTCCGTTGCAGATCGTACGAACCCAAGCATCCTATTAATAGGCTGCGGCACATCGATCTAGGGTGTGTTTGGACCATGTCAGATTACTAGTAACCCAATATCAATCGCATGAATTTAACACAGCTTGAAGAGATCAAAACAGAGACATTCTATTGAGTAGAATTCCACAGTAATAGCCTACCAATTGGCTGAGTATCACTTCTTACATTTAACAAATATAAAACATTTTCCGTGTTGATATACAGTTATATCAACACGAGTGGAATTGGGAAAACGAGAAATTGTGTGGAAACACGACGCCCGAAGGGCGGAGTGTTTTCATTCAATTTCGAGTTTTCCCAACTTCCACGAGTGTTGATATAACTATATATCAATAGGGAAAAAATGTTTTATATTTTTTTATAATATAGCAATGTCAAAAGCCCGAAGGATAAGAAAAATTTCCGTGTTTACAAACGGCGGAAAATTTCCCGTGTTGACATTGAGTTATATCAACACGGCTCTTAGCCAATCAGCGTTCAGAATTTACAAATGCTATAATATAAACTAAAATGCAAACGTTGTACACAGGACGTAAAAGCTCTGGTTTACCTGTTGTAAACAGACCATGGAGGGCGTCTAAATTAAATCTCCCTTTGGATTCGATTTCTTAAATATTATTAATTTCATTGTATTACTAACCGTCGTCGTCACGCCGTCCTAGATCTCAAGCCTGGTTTCCATATGGTCGTAACGGTCGTAAAGATTGAGTCACGGTATTTCTCATCAGCCCAATCTCGCTACCCAGAGCAATGCCTGTGCGCGGGCTAGGATGGTATTGGCTCTGGGGAAATTGACAACCGGAACCCCTAAATTTAGGGGTTCCAGTTCTTTGTCGGCATGCACGATTGATAAACGTTAACCAATCACAGCACAGGAAAAATTCAATTTCCCCAGAGCCAATGCCATCCTAGCCCGCGCACAGGCATTGCTCTGGGTACGAGATTGTCATCAGCCGAAATACAACGTTTTAGAACTGAAAATACGCGAAGTGATTATAACTAGACTCAATACTTGTCATTTATATGTCATTTACATGCAAGTATAAACTGGCCGTTGAGAAAGATCGTGACTTTAGTTTTACGACCATATGGAAACCAGGCTTTTTAAACATGTTTGACAGTTTGATTATTAATATATTTAGTGTTTGCTGATTGGCTAATTGGACCCGGACAAAAAAGTGGGCGGTTATCAAATTACACTGCCAAACCCAGCATGCGGTATTTTAGACCGCCTGCCATGCAGGCTAATTTGAGAGATGTATATACAAAAATGATCATGAGATCGCAGATGTTATATATCCTGCCTCCTCCGCAGGCTCCGCTATATAGATCAAATTTAAATATCAGTAATATATAGATCAGCGCGTGCACTGCAAGCCCGATAAAGACGCACGCCTTTAGGCGCACGCCCGCAACTAAGGACGAGCACGCAAAGGAAAATGGGAAGACGATCCGCGCGCCCCCATTAATTTTCGTTTTTTCCTAATTAATTATTTGATAGCAAGCGACTGGGGACGAGGCAGTTATATATCACTCAATCGATTCTGACCAATACGCATATAAAGTGGGACATAACTCAACGATGGCTTTAATTAAATGTCAACATACGTTGGTTGAAAGGGTTGGATAATGGTGCGAAATATGTGAGAATACTATCATTTGACTTTAGCAAGGCTTTTGACAGTGTTCCACACGACATACTATTTGGAAAAGTTAAGAAATTGCCTTTTAACCCGTACATCATAAATTGGATGATAGATTTCTTAAAAGTTTATATAAGCCTATCGAAGAACTAAGAATATATCTTGAAGAGCAATATTTCGATATAATTAGCTTAAATGAAACCATGCTCGATTCCTCTATTTCAGATTATGAAAGTAAGATTAATGGATACGACATTGTAAGAAAGGATAGAAATCGGTAATTATGGTGGGGGAGTTGCAATTTACCTACGCAATTCTTTAAACTATACAGTGAGAGATGATCTCACCGATGAAAGTCTTGAGACATTAACACTTGAAATTACGAAGCCGAAAGCCAGACCATTTATAGTTAATAGTTGGTATAGACCACCGAATAGCTCGCAAGAATGCCTAAATACCTACGAAATTTAATTACCCAAATGGATTCCGAAAATAAGGAAGTTATTTTAATTGGTGATTTTAACTGCGATTGGTCTCTTCTGGCTAATAATGAAGCCAATGCTCACACAAACATACTTGCCGAAATTATGAATACCCTTCAATTTGAGCAATTAATTAAAGAGCCAACTCGAGTTACGGCAACAACTAAGTCTAAGACACTAATCGATTTGGCCTTTACAAACAAACCTGAATTAATTAATGGCTCAGGAGTCATTCAACTGGGAATCAGCGACCATAGTATGATTTATATCCAAAGAAGTATTTCCATTCCCCGTGGGGGACCTAAGTCTAAGATTGTCAAAACTAGGCAATTTAAGCAATATAATGCCAATAATTTTAAGGCAGATATTTTTACATATTTAAACGATGAAATATTTTTGAACAGTACACTTGATCCAAACGTAATGTGGGAAAAATGGAAAACAAGATTTTTAACTGTCGCTGATTTTCATGCTCCTCCGATTATGCCCCGTGGATAACAAACAACAAGTCATGCGCCAAAGAGATTACTTAATTCTTAAAGAAAAAGGCTGTTAAAACAGAATCGAAATAATTTCATGATGCGTATAGGAGAACTCGAAACGATTTAAATAGGTTAATTAAAAACACAAAAGCTGAATATTTTATGAATACCTTGAACGAATGCGATAATAATCCTAAACTAAAGTGGTAAAGAAATGTGGAAAGCGGTTAATAAACTTACTAACAAAAGCTCAAAAACTACCGTAATCTCTGAAATCCATAAGGTAATCAAGTTTTAACTAAAAAGTCTGAAATTGCAAATGCTTTAAACACATATTTTAGTGAAGTCAGGCCAGAACTAGCTAATGAAATACCGAACAGCGGTAGGACGCCGGAATCCTATTTAACTTATACAAGCACAGAATTCTCAATACAAAATGTTTCTCAAATAGAAATATACAAATTACTTTCCATAATGAAAATAATATACTTACAACAAAAATGGATTATTATGGAATAAGGGACTGGTCATAGGGTAACTGCTAGGGTGGGCTGGAGGTAAATCACAAATTTTGCCAATAAGTTTGGTGACCCATCTTAGGATGTAAATAAAAATTTCAAAGCCCATCCAATCTTACCGAATTTATTTCATGACCCACCCACCCAATCTAAATTGGGAAAATATACTTTTATAACTAGAAGTTACTATCGCAAGGGAAGTGCTGCCTTACGACCCAAAGTCTTGGGGATTGATTATACCAAAAAACTTCATTTATTTAAATTGCCTTATACAGTATATACACTGTATGTATGAATTTATTTTATTTAATAGTGCAGTAATTATTATATACTGTAAACTGTACTTCGGATTTTCATATTTACACATGTAATAGCATAGTTGCCCGGGTTTCTTTTGTTTCAACAGGGTCGATTACTAACTAATCGCCCGCTGTAGCGGGCGATTAGAACTAATCGCCCGTTACCAAGGGTCACACCTTTGTCTCCC
>CACRXK020010615.1:0-17415 GCA_902702795.2 Paramuricea clavata | reverse complement strand
CTTCTGCCAAACATTTTGTTTGAATGTTTTTTTTAACCCAATGAGTGGTAGCACTCTCCCCCTGATGAGTAATGAGTCTAGTGTTAAACAGTAAAATAATCTGGTGTTAGGTAGAGTAAAATAATAGACAACTGGTTGATCATTTGAGCATAGATAACTGGTTGATCAGTATAAATCCTTGCAATGCATCACACAGTAGTGAATACATATATATATAGTGTTGTGATAGTGCTGAATTTCCTCCATTTCATTCTCTACATTCACTGCCCCTCCTTCAGTTTCACCATCAACACTGCTACCACTGGGCACTTCTTCCATCATTTGGTGTGTATGAATGTCCGTCAGGGCAAACAGGATTTATTGGTCAAATAAAACAATTACAATCAGTTGGCTGGTGCAATTCTATTGGTGAAAGTACACTGTCCAGCTCATCAACTTGACTATCTGGGTCACATGGTGGGATGTTGGTGATGTTGAAATATCAACCTCCTTCCTGTGGATCATTAGGGTCGAAGAACTACATGATATGAAATAAAAATACGTTTAATACTGCTGTATTACAACAATTTTAAGCGAAATATATCAATCACATCATAGATGACTGTATTTTATATAATTTATACAGTACGAGAGCATTTTTATATTTCTATTTTATATAAATCATCTTACCTTAAAAACACAACTAGAGTGAATTTGTACCAGTGCAGGATTACCGCAATCAGGGAACAATTTCATCAATTTTTATCCCGTTAACCACAGCTTGACAAAGGACTATTCTTCAAACTATCTGTATTCCGTAAAACTATATAAGCATGAACCTCACGACATTTCAAGTTCATCACACGGTAGTCCTTCCGGAATCAAGATTAATGGCTGTTTTGACACACAGTGAACAAACAGAAGCTCGTGTCCACCCAAAAACGAAGCTTTCTTTCCACGAATAGTGCAAAAATTCACCATTTTACAATTTTTTTTCTATAAATCTTTTCCGAATCGCTCGAATCCTCGAGGTGTAAACAGAGCGAGAGCCGACCGAACAATGACGGCGCAGAGCGAGAAATCGGTAATATGTAAAAAACCGCCCCTGACCGCGTTGCATGCCGGTATAGTCCTCACTCCTCCTCTGATATTCTATGGTCATATTGTTTATCTTGCAGCCTAGTAACATTTCGCCATCGCTCAACGAGACATGCAAATGTTCGTCGGAATGTGTTCGGTACTCGATCGGAGAACAGTCGGAATCATAGGAATATCAGTCACCATTTCGAAATGGTTACTGTTGGTTTAAATGGCCTCGTTTTCATGTCAGATACTTACTCGTGTTTTGTGCTTAGTAGGGTTGAAAATTACTTTGTTATTGAGCCTAAGAACAGCAAGAAATAAATTCGTCCAGGAAAACATGGGAATATAATCTTTATCTGTCCCTGACATGCTAAATAAGTTAACATGGAAACGAGGCCATTGGGTAAAAGAGAATAATCTGTAAGGGCAATTGCTAGATAGCATACTTCAAAATAAGGTTTCCGTTTTTATATCAATTTTTAGAATAAGGGACCGGTCATTATTTATGGTGGGGGGTGGCACCGAAGAGAAATGTTTTTCGTGGCAAAAATTTTGCTGTCCCAACCATTAAAAAGTCAAAAATTTGATTACCCAACCTGAAATATCAATTTAAAAATAAATACCCACCCCTGGCCAAAAACTTTACAATAGGGTGACGTTCTGTCACATGAGTTGGATAATGGATTGTAAAATTTTCTGCAGTTTAAAGTTTCATGTTGTCTGCACATGTACTTTCTTTGGAGGTACCATTTGCAGGTCTCCCAACAAATCGGAAAATGATCAAGAGATAGTGACTCTGATTGATTCACATACGGTATTGTATTGACATATGACTGACTACTGTCGACATTGCCGTTAGTCTCCAATTTTTTAGTGAATCATGCTTTGAAAATGACAATAATTTTTTATTACCCAACCCCTGAGTTGTTTTGTTTTTCAATTACCCAACCTTTTACTCACTCAAAATTTTGTTTACCCAACCCTTTTCTCTTCAGTGCCACCCCCCGCCATAAATATTGACCGGTCCCTATTAAAGTTAAGATTAATTAGGTTGGGGTTAGGTTAGGTTAGGGTTAGGTTAGGGTTAGGTTAAGGTTAGTATTAGGATTTAGTTTTACGTTAGGATAGTTTTTTCTACGTTATAAAAACGGAAACCTTATTTTGAAGTATACTATCTAGCAATCACCAATCTGTAAGGTCTATTAATTTACAGATAGGTGATGGTTACACAGTGGTTATAGTGCGGTGTGCTTTCCATTGCTAGTGCTAATCACAGCTCAACCTGATCGAGTCGAAGCCGTTCCTAAGGGCGCCTCTGGCAGCCACTATGACTCTGCTATGACTGATGTCTGATCACGGAGCACAGCTACGGTGGGAGGGTCAGTTAGTGGTTTGCCCCAAACCACCCTGTCCAAACCCAGAGGTCCAAACCGGTGTACCCAGAGAAAATGCACTACTTTCGGTAAAGCATTGATCGATTCTTTTCCGACATAAGTGCCATGAGTCGAACCCGCGATCTCAGAGATGAAAGCCGAAGCCCTTAAAATTCACCTCGGTCGCATGAGAGAAAAGTTCTTTCAGTTCAACTCTACAAAACACTGATAGTGAAACGGAATACCTCAATATCCTATAGCCTAGGCTTACTGGATCTTTGTTCCAAAAGTCGGTTAGTACAGCTGCAGGCAGGTGATCGCCACACTGAGAAATTTCTGACAAAGGGCCTCAAAATTAATGTTATTTTAAAAATCCTTTGAAGTGGTGCTGATGGAGCTGTTCAATATAAACTTAGATAAGCTTAATTTAAAAAGGCCCTTCTGAAAAACTTGACCATTACTTCAAAGATAAAAGCACCGAATGGCCAAGAAGGGTTTTTATATTATCAAGCTGCGATTATCATCAAGGCTGTTATCATTTAAGCCTTCAGACGAAGGGCCTTCGCTCGAAACGTCGAGGCCTCGAAGTATTTTTCAGATAGTCGTATCCGGCCTATCAATCAGACCGTTTGTTATCAGTCAAATTTAGCTTTGTCGGTTCTTACGTAAACTCTCGATATTGCCCGGACATATAATGATAATTTTCGTATCAGTAAGTTATCATTAATGTCTGGACTGAACCGACAATTAAATTAAATTTTATCGAATACGTCTGAAAATATATTAAGGGAAGATTTATGAGTGTTTATTCGGCCTGATATATTTTCACAAAAAATATTTCTACTTGCCGATCTGAATGTAATTGAAAAGTGTTACGCTCATATATAATTTAGAATAAAATAGGCATATATATTTCTAGTAATATTACTGTATTGTACACGGAAGCAAACGGCCATAACATTACAAAATCTTTACTGTAACAATAAGTTTAAAATTTCAGAATTTTCATTATAAAAAATATTGAATATTATAGTTACCCGTATGGATTATAACTTCGTCGGTTAAAATCATCCTGATATGTTCCCCATGGCGGATTGGCCATGAAATAGCCCGTTTTCAAAGCCTTCTTGATTTGTCCTTCAAGTAAAATTCAATAAATGAAATGCATATAGATTCATCTTGACACATTTTCAGCCAAAACTCGCGCGAATTTGACACCCATCAAGCGAACATCGCCACAATTTCAGACTCGGCGTGATGTCTATTAATCCACAAGTCCTTCTATGTTTTAGAATAAAACTTTTTTTAACTACAAACTATAGTTCAATAAAAACTACGATCTCTGTCTGTACAAACGTGAGTCATAAACATAATTCGGGAAAAAACTATCAACTAAATACAAAAAACGACTTCGCGTCTTAGTATAAACAGTATTATAATTATAAATGTCTTCGAAATTTTTTTTTAGCTTGTCATTTGTGAATAAATTTAGATATATTTTTTAATGTAAAACGCAATGGGTCATCAATATTTATCAAAAAAGTACTGTATTACAGCGTCTGGTCGCTAAGTTACTGAATTTAATAATATGTAAGTAAACAATTGGACGGCGGCTGTTTAAGCTGTACCGCATAATGAATTGAAATATTTGATAGTTTGTTTACTTATGGTAAATATAAAAAGTGGAATAGCCCGATGCGGAATGCTAAAGTGTCTCGAAGTTTGCGTTCGCATAATTAGTTACAGAATTTAATTTATATTCAGGCGCTGTATTTAAATAATATTGAATTTAATTTGCAGTAATTTAGAGCAAAAAGAAAGGCAATTAACATAAAAGACGAAAACTTTCTTTCCAACATTTTTGGTCAGCTCTGATTGGTTATTTAGCTTTCATACAGCTCGTCTCTGATTCGCTGAGCCGGAAATTTCCGGCAAATTTCCGTGGATGTAAAGAAATATAGATCTTAGTTGTGGAAACACACACGCACTCGCGCGAGTTTTCGCGGGACTTTTGCGGGACACAATCAGATCAGTGAACACATTATGGAGGTCAATTCGAAAGGTTTTTAATGATTTTTTATACAATTTTGTAGCACATATGCTGTAAAATACTGTTGATAGTATCTATATTTTTGTTATAAATCGCGCAGGGGTGCATTTTTCATTTTTACTTGATAAAATAGTACATGTGATATATAAAAAATCACAAACTTTTTAATGTTTTTTTTTTTATTAAAGAAAGCTCTTTAACATCTGTGAAACATGTTATTTTGGTGCTATCTGGAAAAGGTGGAGTTGGAAAAAGCACTGTGGCTTCACAATTGGCGTGTTCTTTGTACAGGAAAGGAATGAAGGTATTGTGGTAGACATATTGTGATATTGGCATAACCATAGAGATTATAAATAACACTAGAGGAGGCATTGTAATCTTAATTCAGTAAAAAAAAGGGAACGCGACTATTGGGGGGCAAATTCAAGTCCCGGATGTGTATTCGTGTTCCCATTGGTGACGAGTTTCAAATCAGCCAATGAGAGCACGATTTTATATCCGGGACTTGAATTTGCCCCCCATTAGTTGCGTTCCCAATTTTTAAACTCGATGCCTCCTCTAGTGTTATTTATAATCTCTATGGGCATAACTATAGCATATCCCACAATATATGATTGGGTGTGGCTACATAGCTATGCCATGGTTATTAGGGTGTGGCTAGGGCTATTAGGGTTAGTATTATCAGGTATTATGTAGCCACATAGCCATGTAGTCACCATGTAGCAATGTAGTGTTGTGGTCATGTCACTCATTTATTCACATGGCCAAGTTAATTGTCTTAATACTTTTGTATATTAGGTAGGATTGTTGGATGTTGATCTCTGTGGGCCAAGTATCCCACGGATGATGAAACTGGAAGATGCTAATGTTCATCAATGTTCAGACGGGTAAATAACCAGTGACTATACATTTACAAATTGACTGGCTACTGGGGGGAGGGTGGCAGGGCATTGCCCTGGGAGCTCTCATTTTTAGTAGTATTTCTGCTGTTTGAAAACATGAAATCATATGTGGCCAAGGAAAATTTTACCGAAGGCGTCACAAACCCTGATTAATTAGCATGTACATGTATGTTAAACTTGATTCCTAATGCAACTAGCAAGTATGAAATAGCCAAAGTTGACATACCTTGCAGGTGGGTGCCAGTGTACACCGGTTCTGACCAGAGACTTGGGGTTATGTCCATCGGTTTCCTGCTTGCAAATCGAGATGATGCTGTTGTGTGGAGAGGACCAAAGAAAAATTGTGAGTAGATTCAATAAATATAAACTTATGGATCAGTGAAATACATAATTCATCACCAATTAATCATGTTGCCACTTGGTCAATCATTTAGTCAATTGGTCATTTAGTGGCTGGTCAGTTGTTCAGTTGGTTGGTCTGTCAGTCGGTCATGTAGTTGGGTTGGTCATTGAGTCAGTTGGCTATTTGGTCGGTCAGTCATAATTTAGTCAGTCGGTCAGTCATTTAGTCTGTCAGCCAGTCTGTTACTTGGTTGGTCAGTCATTTAGTCGGTTGTTTAGTTGGTTTGTCTGTCAGTCGGTCATGTAGTTGGTCAGTCATTTAGTTGGTTGGTCATTTGGTCAGTCAGTCGGTTGATCATTTAGTGGGTTGGTCATTTAGTGGGTTGGTCATTTAGGGGCTGATTACATGGTGCCGAGCTGGCCCGGTTAACCAGGCTGACTCGTTTGTTTAGGACCTTACCACAAAATAAATAATAAGACCAGAAGTCTCACTCGATGTCGGAATCTTTGATGTTGATGTCCCCGCGCATGTCGCCTCGCGCATCTTGGCCGCGTCTCGTTTCCAGTGCCCTAAACAAGTGTAATTTGACAAATTTACATGTAAACATTAAGGAGTGAGGAAGTTAAAACGATACCAATCGAGTTTTAGACCTTTGGTGACCATTTTAAAAGAATATATGATAAATTCAAAGGTAAGTCTATCGTATTGCATTGTCTTAAATGAATTCTCAGCTAAAATACGGCAATAAATGGATCATAAATTTAGTTAAATTCACTGTTGACAACGAGGTTGACAGATCCAATGATTTTTTCCTTGAATAGCTTTACCATAGTCATTTTACCTTAAAATGTGGCTACCAAGGATATCTCTAAGAGATTTTACACAGATTTTACACAATCTCACGATTTAATCATGCTGATAACATGAAAATCCTTGTGCCATTGTATACTTGGCATAATCTCCACATCAATAGTTCACCAGTTCAACACTTATAAGTTATAAATTCAATATATTTTTGAACCAGTCCATATATTATTATACACAATGTAGTATAGTTAATTTGACCATTGAGAAGTAAGGGGTGTATTACATTACACAGACACTGCTGAATTTTAGGTTACATGCCATTGGATTGATATATAAAAACATTTGTAAAAACACACATTATCTTGTTGATAGAATAGTTATTTGCAGTATACTAACTGTTGGCATACTCTATTTCAGGCCTATCAATTGTTTTTGTCACTGGCAATCTTTGAAATACAATCTTGCTCTGTGGCCTTTACTGACAAGTTGGCTTTTACTACATATGTGGCACTGACACTTCTTTAATTAATGCACCAGTCAATGTAAACCCCCCAACCGGGGAGGGGCAGGGATTTTGACTTGGAGGGGTAGTAAAAGAGCAAAATTGTCCCGCCCCCAGGGACATCAATGTCCCCTGCATGTCTCTCAACTGCAGGAAAATAGTTTTGTATAATCATAGATCAGCAATTAGGGGTGCACCGGATTTCAAATCCGGCCGGAATTCCGGCCGGATTTAACAAATTTTTCGGCATCCGGCCGGATTTGGAGAAAATCCGGCCGGATTTAAATTTCTGTTTTCACCTTAAAAAATTCACCAAGAATGGGATAAACCATCAATTTGGCAGCTTTAAAGCTTAAAAAACATTTGTATTATTATAAAATATTAAGTTATTAACAAAAAGATGTTTAAAAAAGGTTTAAGGTGGCTCGATATAGTTATCACAAAAACCCTGCTCAAGAATCGCGAACAAAACTGGGCGACCATTTTTACGCGCAGGTCGTGCAAACTGATTAACAAAATGAAAGAACTTCCAAAATGACCTGACGTGAGCAGTTGCTCCCGCCATCTCACGTCATTGCGCGTGTTGTATAGCGTTTTGTGTCGATTGCTGACGTCATTAGAATTTCCCATTTTAGAAAAACAATGCGCTATATCTCTTTATTTTGCCTGGTGACCTATGTTCAAATTTTGCATGCTGTATTGCACCGCTAAAAACTTTCATTATACAAAAAATAAAAAAATTCTGTAATGCCAAAAAAATTTTACCGAAGAATATGACATTTTCGCATTTTCCAAAAAAATGGCATTACAGAATTTTTTTATATTTTGCTAATTGTTAGCTTTTCGTCCAAGTAAAACAATGCAAGAAAAAAAATTGGGGGTCACCATGCTTTTTTTCCAACTATACGAAACGATAGGCCATTTTGGAGTGAATTTCGTACACGTATGTCGTCATAGCAACGAGCTATCTGTTACTAAAACTAATATAATTTGAAAGTAGAGTTATCAAAATATATAAAAAACACCAATATCTGCTGAATAAATCCTAGAAATGCGTAGTTTGAACATGTCAAACTGTTAATTAAACACCTGAATTTTTGAAAACTGTATCGAGCCACCTTAAACACAATCAAAAATCTAAACTGACACTAACTAAAAATAGTAAAAAACATAAACCGTCTTTTTGAATACTGATTTATCCCCAATTGTACCCATTACCGGTTTATCTCAAATCCGGCCGGAATTCCAGCCGGAATTTTTGCCCAAATCCGGTAAATCCGGTTCCGGCCGGATTTGAAAATTCCAAATCCGGTGCACCCCTATCAGCAATAGAAAATCAAATTCATTTATGTTGTTGTATTTAAACTTTTCTTGTCAAGAAAACTAAAACAGCAACACAGGATATATATATATTAACCACCGTCCAAGTCTCCCATCATCGGGGCAAATTTATAATCAAAACGGACCACTTTCCCCACTAAACCTCCCGCCCCTCCCCGGTTGGGGGCAGGGATTTACATTGACTGGTGCATAACTAGATGATTGCATGAAAGTTGATTTACGTATAATTAGTTTATAAATAAACTCGCACTTTCATTGTAGAGGTTAAGATTTGAGTTCTACTAGCACTATCTCTGACTGCCTTAGTATGCATCTGATTGGTTATAATGGTTGATTGAATATATCAAATGCATTTGATGGTCCCTTAATGGTAATGGTAGTCAAATCTGAACCTCTATAATGTCAATGAAGAATGCATACTGGAAAAGTATCAAATTAAATTTTAATTGTCAATGTTGTGGAAAGTAAATAAATCAAACAATTCTGTTTGTTTCAACTAACTAGTTCACTATCACTTTGGTTTTCAAATCAAAGAATCTTTAGCCTGGTTGAGCTTTTGAAAAAGTAGCTACTTTAGTGAACGCAAGATTATTTTACTCTGTCTAACACCAGACAATTTCACTCGTCAAGGGGAAAGTGCTGCCATTCAGTGAACTCAATCAGAGCTCAATGAGCAGCAGCACTCTCCCTCGATAAGTAAAATCATCTGGCATTAGATGAAGTGAAATAAACTAGTAAAGTAGGGTGCATTGGGGCACAATGCAGCTTACTGGGTTAACTGGAAAATATATTTATTTAAACAATACACACCCTATACTTGTATTTCAATTCATAGCATGATTTGGTATGCTTATGTCTATTTGACCCGAGTACCAGACAGGAATGATATTTGAATCACACCTGTATTCATTGAACAAAGCTAATTTAAATGTACATTAATTGTACATGAATCATGTAGATGTAAAAACTAGAGCAAAAACACACGTGGTCCACACAGCTTTGTTTTTTTCTTTTTCTTGAGAAGGAATAACTGAGTTACAATGAGACCAGTATCAACAATTTCAAAAAGGTATTGTACAAAAATATTACAAACATAAGACACTTTAAAGACAGAAAACACACAAAGTATGTCACTACAGAAACTGTATTCTGTGATATAGACGATATTGCTTTAAGGAAACTTGCAGCTTTTAAGGGCCTGTTTATATCGAAACTGGCTGGCCTGGTAAGTGAGATCTCGCTGTCTACTTATTTTTATAGTAAAAATTATAATTAAAATTGTTTCTATGTACAAGCGGGAGGCCCTGTTGCAGAGACCAGGATGGAAATTTCTCCATATAAACAATCACAAGCAGGCTAGCCCAGTTGCCAGGATGAAAGTTCAACGATACTGCCGCAAGCTATTTTTAACAACTGTCAAAACAATGTCAAAACAACAAAATTGTCCCGGTAAGCAGGATGAAATTTTCTCAAATAAACACAAAAGAAATCATCCTGCGTATCTACCTTACCGGGCTGTTCTCGCTAAGCGGGCCAGCCCGGCTTCCATACAAACAGGCCCTAACAGTCTCTGTCAGGCAATTACAATGTTCTAATGTCCAAACTCTAAAGTATTATAAACAAGCAGGACAGACCACTTATTGCAAGTTGCTAGTATTAAAGTCATATCAACATGTGATATCGACATTACAGTGTATAAACTAAAGTAATTCAGCTTCTACACATGAAGCAACTTTAAACACTATCCTTACACTTTATCAATTCATTGAAGTTTGTCATTCTATTTGTAGTATTTACATCACAAGACATATTCTATTTGTAGTATCAAGTCACATCAGGATTTTATAATCTAGCGTTTTTGGACCCAAGTGATCTAGAGTTCTATCTTGTTAAAACCTATCCAAGGAAAAACAAGAAAGGGATATTGAAGTATTGGTGTTTTTGAGCCAAATAAATTTGAATATCCACCAGTATAAAAGCAGTACTCCGTATATACTGGAGACAAAATGGCATAATAGCGAACACATTTTAATGATGTTCAAATTTATATTTAGTGCGCTATTTTCTTTAAAATATGACCCTGTTTGCTTTCTAAATACAACAAAATTACTGCTTTACCTTCTGTTCAAATAGTTCCACAGATAAATCGAAGTCACATTTCGTACTACTTGAAAAAAAGCTGTTTTTACTGTAGAAATGACAACTTCCCAATATAATTTTCTATTGTCAACATTGCATTACACTTGTTTAGCTCGCGCATGCGCAATAAAAAAGATGGGACATGTTTCCGCTTGAGTAAGACTTCTGGTATTATCTCTTCTGTGACCTTACTGTGGTTTTAAAACTCGCGTAAAATAAATTTGCGATAAATAATTGGTTTAGTATAGATGCAAAATCATCCTAAACCCGATTTAAAACTCATTTTGCGGCCCAAGGAAGATTTTCGTGACATTTTTCAGCCCGGTTAACCGGGCTGGCTCGGTCCATGTAATCAGCCCCTTAGTCGGTTGGTCATTTAGTCGGTTGGTCATTTAGTCATTTGGTCATTTAGTCGGTTGACCATTTAGTCGGTTGGTCATTTAGTTGGTTGGTCATTTAGTCAGTCATTTAGTTGGTCGGTCAGACCTTACTAGTCCCCTCACTAGTAATAATTGTTACTCTTTTATTCTCCATCTCTTTTGTAATTCTTTAGCCATGATAAAACAGTTCATTACAGATGTATGTTGGGGAAGTCTGGATTACTTAATCATTGATACCCCACCTGGTGAGTGAAATTGAACTTACCTCTGTCGTTAAAACCGTCAGAGAAGACCATAGATCTTTATTGCTTTAGCAGTGTTTGGACTTTGGTGTTTTGCTACTAGAGTATGTTTCCGTTTACAGGCACATCTGATGAACATATAACGGTTGTAGAAAGTCTGCGAAGCTTCAATCCAGATGGAGCCATCCTAGTTACAACACCACAAGTTAGTTTTGTCCAGTTTTTAGATAAAACGATTTTACCAGCATTCTTCTAGTAAACTGTTTATACGGTTGAATTTTATTCATTTTGCTTTTTCAAAACAGGCAGTGTCCGTTAACGATGTAAGACGGGAGTTATCATTTTGTCGTAAGACAGACCTACCTGTCCTTGGAATTGTTGAGAATATGAGTGGATTTATTTGTCCACATTGCTCAGTAAGTGTCAGTCTGGCTGTTTTTACACAATATGTTCTTCCGGAAAATGCTAGTCTTGGTAATAGAGCCTCGTTTTTGTGATTGAAATAGAGACCTTAAAGTGCATATGACATGAAATTTTTTATTTTCTTGAATGAAAGAACTCTTTAAGTTGTAGTGTAACGTATTTTCAGTTTCTTTTTTTTATGGTTTGTTCCTGAGATATTTCAATTTGTTTTATTATGTAAATGAGTGTGAATATGTCCGCTAATTTATGACGTCACTTTGGTTGCAAACTTGCAAGCTCAACTTACACTGGTTATAAATCTATTAACTTTAAAAACTGTAGATATCAATTCACGTTTTTGGTACGAGATTGCACATTTACCAGTGAGTGAAGTTTGAAATTATCATCTTACCGTAGATGATAGCAGTGATATTCAACCAAATTAAAGAGCTTGCAACCAAAGTGACATCATAAATTAGCGGACATATTCATACTTATTTACATAATAGAACAAATTGAAATATCTCGGGAACAAACCATAAAAACAAGAAACTGAAAAAATAAGTTACACTACAGCTTAAAGAGTTCTTTTATTTAAGAAAATTTCATGTCATATGCACTTTAAGATGTAGGACGGCGAAGCGACGACGACGGCCAAAACAAATTCATTCAAATGATTGTAAAGAAAGCTCATCGTATATTATTAATCGCATGAATTTGAAACAGCTTGAAGAGAACAAAACAGAGGCTTTTTATCGAGTAGAATCCCACATTAGTACTGAACCAATTTGCTGAGTATCCACTTCTTACGTACTAAAATGCAAACGTTGTACACAAGACGCAAAAAATTCTGGTTCAGCAGTTGTAAACAGACCGTTTTGTCACAGATAACAAAACGTATAGTTATATCAGTAACTATAAAAGACCTGTTTATAATTTTATAATCAGTAACAAGATAACAGGATTTCAAGTTACTGATTGAATACTTTTCTTGAAAACTGTGCTTTATGTACTTGGAGTCTCAAATTTGTACCAGCTCAAGTACTGTACGTTGCAACAATCATTGAAGCAATCAATATTTCTACCTGTAGGAATGCAGTAATGTATTTTCCACTGGTGGTGGTGCAGCTCTTGCGAAGCAATGCGATGTTCCATTCTTGGGTAAGAGTGGTCTAATTTTTTCACTGTCTATACTGAAACACTTACAACAACTAAGTATGTTAACATCTGCAGTGATTCGTGTCTTAACTACCAAAAAATTATTGGACAAAAAGTGCACTGCAGTTCAGACACAAACCACGACCACTACGTTTGAGATATCTTTTTCAGGTAGTTCAGACACAAACCACGGCAGCTTATTGTTTATTGTAGAATACTACCTACACTGGACCACCACGTTTGAGATATCTTTTTCAGGTAGTTCGGACACAAATCACGGCAGCTTATTGTAGAATACTACCTAGCAGTACACTGAACCACCACGTTTGAAATATCTTTTTCAGGTAGTTCAGATACAAACCACGACAGCTTATTGTTGAATACTCCCTACACTGGGCCACCACGTTTGAGATATCTTTTTCGGATAGTTCAGACACAAACCACGACAGCTGTTTCACGCAGTTCAGATACAAACCACAGCAGCTTATTGTAGAATATTGCAAACATTTTTAAATGTGCTGCGACAGATGCCCTAACTACCTATTATTTTGACGAACGTCGATGCCCCCCCCTTTAATGTTGGGTCTCAGACTCTTAATTAGTATAATCTTAATTAGTATAATGTCTGGATTGGGTAAACAACATTGAATGGGGAGGTGGAGGGTCATGTGTGTAATAATTTGCAGATGCATAGATACTACGGATCATCCACAGTGGATAGATATCCACTGTAGAGGATCCGTTTGTTTGTTCATACTTTAATATTTTCTCACTTGACTAGGCTGTATTCCACTGGATCCAAATCTTGCAAGATGTCTCGAAGATGGTGAAGATTTCCTACAATCATTCCTAGATTCTGAAGCTAGCAAGAGTTTCAACAACATTGTCACAGAACTTGTTCATTTAGATAACAAAACAGAAACTTGATATTTCCCTCTAAAAATCTAAGTCTAATATTTAAATGTAAACGAGATTCATCAACAACCATTCCTTATTTCCTTAGTATTACTGCCCGAAAAAACTGGAATATATTTCTTACATATGACGAGGCAAAATGGGGCTTCGGTGGCAAAGTGGTTAGCGCACTTGCCTTTCACCTCTAAGGCCGCAGGTTCAAACCTCACTGAGAACTTTCTCAATGCCACTCGAACCCAGTCCTCATGTGAAAAGAGTCAGTCAACGCTCTGCCGAAAGTCGTGGGTTTCCTCCGGGTACTCCGGTTTCCTCCCACAGGGAAAGTTGACAGGGTGGGTTAGGTAAAGGGACCCACAGTAATTGGCATATGCTGTTGTGGTGACCCTGCCCTAGTTGGCAAAGCTAAATAAATAAATAAATAAATAAAATGATAACAGTACTCAGAGAAGACTAAGGGAGTGATCATTATTTTTGGTGGTGGGTGGCACCGAAAAGAAAATGTTTTGCTTGGCAAATATTTTACTGATCCAACCATTAAATCGGAGAATGATCACACTGGTTTACATATTGTAGTGAGATATGACTGTTCAAATTCGCGTATGAGTGTTCGCAATATTTGAGTGAGTCATGCTTTGGAAATGACTGTAAATTTTTATTATCCAACCCTTGAGTTATTTTATTTTTCATTTACCCAACCTTTTGCTCTCTCAAAACTTTGTTTACCCAACCCTTCGGTGTCACCCCCCGCCATAAGTAATGACCGGTCCACCTGTTTAAAAAATCTCAACTCCAAACAAACTGTGATTCATCCATGTTTTTGCAACACTGACATATTTGATACATTTACAGTATTTATCGGAGTGAGAAAAACAACTTTCCGAAATACCCACAGAAATTAAATTAGAAATTGTTTTATATTATGACTTTGCATGTTTTCATGCCTATCATGACTTTCACAAACGTTTAAGAGAGCAAGGCTATCAGACGTGTCTTTTGCATTCCATAATACAGTCGATTGTTTATTATATGTCATTGTATTATTTACTATAGTTTGAAAATTCTCGTCCTTTCATTGACCATATCATGTCATCATAGATTGAATATACAAATAGGTGTAATAATTAAAATGCGACTAATCCCAAATACGATTTTTTGTATGTGTAATATTTGGGTCATTCGAAGAAGAAATGTAATATATCTTTATAATAAAAAATCTTGATCAACTTTTTCACTGTCAAATATGTTATTAGAGATGAATTGCAAATTAGTTTTCCTTTGTTTTTTGTACCAAAAATTTACCTAATGACATCATATCTGGAACTTTGACAGTGAAAAAGTTAATCAAGATGAGGTTTTTTTGCAATAAAGATACATTACATTTCTTCTTAGAATGACCCAAATATTACACATAGTTGGTCGCACTTGAATACACCCTATAGAGTCTTGTTTTTGTGATGGAGATATTGGGTTCACAGCCCTTTATAGCTGACACATTTACGAAACGGCACAGTTATTTCAGTGAAAATAAGTGACAAGGTAAAAGGCCTTTAAACAAACGGCTCAAATATAGAAACGAGGCTCCTTACCGGAAGGGTGTATTTCGTTTTTCTATTGTCCTAAGAATGGTGGTCAGTTGGTTTCATTTTCTGTATCAGTGAACAATCCAGTCTGCACTTGAGATCAGTGTTCTCACGACCGTGACCACTATTTGTATATTCAATCTATGGCATCTACCTCGATATACCCACCGGTTGCTTGAGTGCGATATGCTTTGCTTACATGAAGTACTCAGCTACCGCTGCTACTCAAATCGTCATCACTGAACGTGTCACTATCTGACGAGCTGTCACTGCCAAGATTAGGGACACCTGTGCCATCACTCGCAACATTCATGGACAATATGCCAGATCTGGGGAATATGAAGGAAATAAATAGAATGATTAATCAAATATCACTGAATTTGGTCCGGGTTGTCAACAGTTTAAGAACGTGCACTATTGCTTCGGTACTTCGAATGAAGGGCCCTTCCTAACACAGGATATTCGCTAAAAAGTCAAATCGTTCTGTCTTTTTAGGGTAGTTCAGATTGTGACCACGGCTGCCATTCTGTATATTTTCGAATATTCTAAGCACGGGGATTCAATGTAGGTAGCATTCTTACACGCGTAAAAATCTCACATTTTCTAGCAAGCCTGCAAACAAGCCGTCAACAAGTTGTGTTCGCACTGCTTGTCCCAAGTTGTCAACACGTTTGGGACAAGCTGATTATCAGATTTGTTGCAAGGTTGTTCCAACAAGTCTGATACAGTCATGATATAGCAATATTGTTACAACCTTGTGTCATCAACCTTGTAACATTCTTGTTATGTCTGACTGTATCAGACTTGTTAGAACAACCTTGTAACAAGTCTGGTAATGCCATCAAGCTTGTTACAAGTTGTTAACAGCTTGTTCCAAACTTGTTACAACAACTGGGAACAAGCAGTGCGAAGACAACTTGTCGAGCAGATTTGTAACAACTTGTTCGCAGATCTGTAACAACTTGTGCGTTTTTACGTGTGTATTACACAGTTGTTACAAATCTGTTCACAAGCTGTCAACAACTTGTGTTCGCACTGCTTGTTCCAAGTTGTTGTAACAAGTTTGGAACAAAGCTGTTAACAACTTGTAACAAGCTTGATGGCACTATCAGACTTGTTACAAGGTTGACGATACAAGGTTGTAACAATATTGCTATATCATGACTATATCGGACTTGTTTGAACAAACTTGCAACAAGCCTGATCATATCAACAAGGTTATTAGAAGTTAACAGCTTGTTCCAAACTTGTTGACAACTTGGGACAAGCAGTGCGAACACAACTTGTTGACGGCTTGTTGGCAGACTTGCTTGAGATAAACTTAACGTTCGATGATCAGTATAGACGAAATAAAGCTTACCTTGGGATGGGTTTTTTGCTGGAACTTGTTTTACCACTCTAGAAGAAGAACAAATGTGTTGAAGTTTCTTTGACAAGTTTAGTGTTTTATAAAAACGGAAACCTCGAAGACGTAAATCATAAGATTCAACCATGCCAGAAAATAGAAAATCTCGTTTACGTTTTAGGAATCAATTCAGACGTTCAAGAACTGTTAAACATGCAAGTGAAAATAAACAGTAATTAAAGGCAGCCTTTTGAATAATGGTTTTAAGGCGCATTTCAGCTCTTTTTAATTGAAAAACTAACTAGGAAAATCAATTAAGCATAATTCAAGATCAGCAAACTCAATGTTTTTAACATTTTAAAACATTTTTATTGTTAAAAACATTGAGTTTACTGATCTTGAATTATGCATAATTGATTTTCCTAGTTAGTTTTTTCAATTAAAAGGGCTGAAATGCGCCTTAAAAACCATCGTTCAAAAGGCTGAACTGTGCCTTTAAAAAACTCAAAATAAATTAATAATTCATGCAGAAAAGACAAAGGAAATCACTGTCGTGTCAGTGGTTTTATATGTGATAAAAATCATGTTCGTTTACATCAACTTTACCTTTTTCTTATCCTCAGATGTTGATGCGGTTGCCAAGGATTTTTTCAAGGCTTCTGTTGCTTTATTAGGCATGTCGGTAGCAGCACCGATAGCTCCTACATTCCACACAGCCTGTTGCAAAAAATAAAGAAATAAATTACCATTAAGTGCAACAGTGACATATGTTGGATAGATTTCATGGGAGAAGTGTAAAAATATTAACCGTCCTTTGTCAATCTTACATTAGGATTAGGGTTTGATAAAAGTGTTAATTTCAGTGCTTTTAATC
>CACRXK020010614.1:0-17416 GCA_902702795.2 Paramuricea clavata | reverse complement strand
AAAGTCGTTGGTGATCTTGGTCAATTTCGGTGCGCTGATTTCAAAAATCGATGTTACACAGCAAAATACCGAGGCCTTCAGCCTCGTTTTGGTGCATGCAGCCTCGTTTTGCTGCAAATAGAGGGAAATCATTAGTTACCATAGATAAGAAAAGTCGTTGGTAATCTTCGTCAATTTCGGTGCGCTGATCTCAAAAATTGACGTTACACAGCAAAATACCGAGGCCTTCAGCCTCGTTTTGGTGCATGCAGCCTCGTTTTGGTGCAATAGAGGGAAATCATTAGTTAGCTTAGATAGGCAAAGTCGTTGGTGATCTTGGTCAATTTCGGTGCGCTGATTTCAAAAATCGATGTTACACAGCAAAATACCGAGGCCTTCAGGCTCGTTTTGGTGCGTACAGCCTCGTTTTGGTGCCTACATATGTGCCTTAGATAGCCAAGGAAGTTGGTGATTTTGCTCAATTTCGGTGCGCTAATTTCAAAAATCGAAGTTATATGCGCAGATATATTGGAACCTCTAGCCTCGGTTTGATACGCATATCCTTGATTTAGTGGAACTATTGGGAACATCCTACTTAAACAAGCAAGAAAGCTAGTGATTTCTGCTCTTTTTGATAAAAAGCAATTCTGTCGCCCCATTAAATTGAGGTCATGTTATGCATGGCATTAAAAAACATGTACATTCTGATTACAAACCTTGCATTTTCCTTTTCAAAATTCACTCGTGTCTTCAATTTCCACATCCAAATCATCCTCGTAGTCATCATCGGAGGACAAACTGTTCTAACTCTCCGTGCCTGCGAGTAGCGCATCAATCTCCTCGGGATAGGAAATGTCACTCCAGACCACGTTTCCATCTCCGTCCCATCCATGCTCGTCGGGGCTCTCAAGTTCTACTAGAAGCTGATCGGCGTGTCAAAAGATGTACGCGACATAGTTAGCTCTCATGATGTGATGATATTTGACTGGCATGGTGGCATCAGACTTAGGTCGATGATCTTCTTCTCCTTGTTGAACTTGTTCCAAAATACTTTCTTCCTTGCCTCATTGACAGAAAGGATACTTGGATGCCCGTATATAGAACAGACGAACCATTCTAAACCCCGAACCAACTCCTCGCTTGCGGTCACCTCCGTACCCAAATGTGAAAATAGATCGATAAAGGCAGTGTTCTTGGTCACGGCTTTCCACACGGCCTGCTTTCTCCTTCGAAAAAAGCTAGATACATAATCGTTTCCGGAAAAGGCATGCGTTCCCAAAAGAGCTTTTCTGTAACCAAGGGACAATTCAGTTGACGTCACGTCGATGATTTTCCTGTTCTTCCCGCTGCCATTGTCAGAATCTGCGTGTCCGAAAAATAGTGACCAATGAACAAGGTTATTATGTCTATATCACCAGATGGCGACCGTACCATTGCAGTTGAGCTAGGTGGCAATTGGCTAGTCAGGGCATTTTTTAACTATATAACTGGGGGGGGCCAAAGCCCCCCCAGCCCCCATGGTGGCCCCCCCACTCAACCATTTTGCCCCCCCCCAGTCAAAGTCCCTTTTCTCTAAAATATAAGCAAAACATGGAATTTAGAAGGGAGGTTTGATATTCTAGTAACTGAAATTTGCTTTGTGAATCTTATGTCCTGTCTTTTATGTTTAATAAATACCTTATTAGATTTTAAACATTTCCCAGGCAGTGGATTGCATTTCCCAGACCCTATAGATTTGAGTTGTTGGACAAGTTAGTGACCGCAGGGGGCAACAGGCCCTCAACCAAGTGTTTTATAAGGGGAGGGGGGGGGGGATAATTTTGGCCCCCACAAAAAAAAATTTGATTTCGAAACTAGAAGTATTTGAAATCATATATACATATAATCAAATATCTGTAATCGATATTTTGATAAAATTTCTCGTAATAATCCATCCTGACTCGCGGATATCATAGACTCACAAATCATAATGAACGAATTAATGAAAGGGCCAAACAAAAGACGTATAGAAGACTTTGAAAATGCCATTTCCGATGATTTAGAGACGCAAAATTTTCAAAAATTTTCCGCTTTGCGCCAACCATGGTGGCGCTTCGTGGGAGTCGGGAACTCTAAGTTTATCAAGCTGGCTCCCTAAGTGACGGCCAAGTTGTGGTATCTACATAAACATACTATGCAAGTACTTAACTGAAGGTTCAGTCTATCTACAGCATAATGTAATGCTGTATATCCAAAAATCTGTTTCATAAAATGCAGGGAATTGCAGTCATAGGGGTAGAAAAATACAAAATTTTCTGGGGGAGAAAACCCCATACCCTCTCCAGGGCCGTAGGGTCATTCATTTTTCAAAATCATGCAGACCTTTATTATTTAATCCATGACAAACTGCAAAGAATGAAGATATTACCCATACTTTCTTGCAACTTATCCAATGTATCGTTAATTACATACATCTTCGTCCATTTAGTACTACTGAATTCTAAATTTCCACATACTAAAAACGCTGTTTTTTGACAATCAGAAATCTGTCAAATCTTCCCCAAAGTCCAGGAAATGGCATTTCAGAGACTCTAAATTTAAAAATTTCCTCGGGCCTTTGGCCCTCGCTTTCAGCCCCCCCCCCAAACGAAAAGAGCTTCCTACGGCCCTGCTCTCCCCCCCCACTATTAAATGCGATACCACACCAAACTTTTTGTTACCAACAAACCATCTATGATTGCTCCACGCTCGGTATAGTATGGTCCCTTTTTGTAGATGGCCCCCCCACTGACGAATTCTTAAAAAATGCCCTGTGGCTAGTACGCACAAATGCAACGAGTTTCTTGTCCGCTTCCTCGCGGTCGCTGGTCAATTCTGGTAATAAACTCATTGCATTTGTGCATGCTAGCCAATCGCCACCTAGCTTAACTGCAATGGTACGGTCGCCATCTGGTGATACAGACATAATAACCTTAGCTTGTTCATTGGTCACTATTTGTCGGACACACAGATTCTGATTGACAATGGCAGCGGGAAGAACAGGAAAATCATCGACGTGACGTCAACTGGATTGTCCCTTGGTCACAGATGAGTTATTTTGGGAACGCATGCCTTTTCCGGAAACGATTATGTATCTAGCCTTTTTCGAAAGCAAAAGCAGGCCGTGTGGAAAGCCGTGACCAAGAACACTGCCTTTATCGATCTATTTTCATCCTTGGGTACGGAGGTGACAGCAAGCGAGGAGTTGGTTCGGGGTTTAGAATGGTTCGTCTGTTCTATATACGAGCATCCACGTATCCTCTCAGTCAATGAGGCAAGGAAGAAAGTATTTTGGAACAAGTTCAACAAGAAAAAGATCATTGACCTTTGTCTAATGCCACTATGCCAGTCAAATCTTCATCATCACATCATGAGAGCTAACTATGTCGTGTACATCTTTTGACACGCCGATCAGCTGCTAGTAGAACTCGAGAGCCCCGACGAGCATGGATGGGACGGAGATGGAAGCGTTGTCTGGAGTGACATTTCCTATCCCGGGGAGATTGATGCGCTACTCGCAGGCACGGAGAGTTAGAACAGTTTGTCCTCTGATGATGACTACGAAGATGATTTGTATGTGGAAATTGAAGACACGAGTGAATTTTGAAAAGGAAAGTGCAAGGTTTGTGATCAGAATGTACATGTTTTTTAATGCAATGCATAACATGACCACAATTTAATGGGGCAACAGTATTGCTTTTTATCAAAAAGAGCAGAAATCACTAGCTTTCTTGCTTGTTTAAGTAGGATCTTCCCAATAGTTCCACTAAATCAAGGATATGTGTATCAAAAGGAGGCTAGAGGTTCCAATATATCTGCGTATATAACGATTTTTGAAATTAGCGCACCGAAACTGAGCAAAATCACCAACTTCCTTGGCTATCTAAGGCACATATGTAGGCACCAAAACGAGGCTGAAGGCCTCGGTATTTTGCTGTGTAATGTCGATTTTTGAAATCAGCGCACCGAAATTGACCAAGATCACCAACGACTTTGCCTATCTAAGCTAACTAATGATTTCCATCTATTTGCACCAAAACGAGGCTGCATGCACCAAAACGAGGCTGAAGGCCTCGGTATTTGCCCGTGTAACATCGATTTTTGAAATCAGCGCACCGAAATTGACCAAAATCACTGGTTTCCCTAACTAACTAAGACAACTAACGTGTTCCCTATGTATGCCCCAAAACGAGGCTATATGCATCAAAACGAGGCTGAAGGCCCCGGTATTGGCCCGTATAACATCGATTTTTGAAATCAGCGCCCCAAAATTGACCAAAGTCACATATTCTCATAAATTCCCTGCTCGGGTTACGATACCCCCCTTTCTCCTCCTGGACTAATAGTCCGAGTTGTAAAAATCTGGACGAATTTTGAAAGGAAGTGATTCTCTTATATATACGGCCACGCCTCCTCCTCTTCGAGTTGGTCTATCTTTCCTAACTATGGTAAAATCAGGAATATGTAAGGCCTCATCGGAAATAACTTCCGTAAGCCAGGTTTCAGTAACCATAATTACGTCCGCATTTTGTTGGTTAATTATAATCATCAGTTCGTCTATTTTGTTGAAAAGAGATCTAGCATTAAAAAGCAGTATATTTGGTAAAGTATGTTTAATATTCTGACGACTAGGTCTTGAAATCGGAATATTTACCAAATTATTTCTAGGTGCATTCTGCCTGCAGTTGTGTTTACGTGTATTGGTAATTCGACATGAATATATTGTGTTTACGTGTATTGGTAATTCGACACTATTACTCGTTGTGTCGGGACTTCTGTAAGGGTTTCTCTGAGTTAGACGTACATTAATTGGTTGGGATTTATAATTGCCAGTGTAATCATTTAAAAATAGGGGTAGGGTATGCTCATTAGTGGCCGTAGGAGCTGTCGATTTTGCGGCATCGCGGTCGGTGGGCATCGATACAGACCCATCGGAGTGGGGATTTGTTGGAAACCGGTTCCATGAGTTATATTGAATTTCTGCAGACCCACCTCCACCTGTCTCAATATTGACTTGATGCTTTCCAGCGGTTCTAAAAAAGCCGGACTTTCGTAATAATTGGGATAGTGCCGTTGTTGAAAATGAGTGGTTTTGTGAAAAAAGTCACAGAATAGGGCCTGACACAAAACCTATCTAAAGTGTGGGATTCCCGTCCACCTGGTGGACGGGAAATCTGATTGGTTGATCAGCATCATGAAGGATTTTGATTGGTTGCAAGTTTACATAAACAACAGTTTTAAAAATAGTTCGGTCAAGGCGACAATTAATATAAAGGTCAAACTCACGTACAAATTCTATTATCGATTTTTTCGAATTTCTTTTTCTTTTATGATTTATGGCAGAAAATAAATCAAACAAACAGTATTTTGAAAGGGCTTTATCAAAATCTTGGACGAATTTTGGACACACGACGCCTAAAGAACAGCCAAACTAAGTCATGTATTCGATTAAATTCGAAAGCTTGTTAATTGTTGACAGCCAAGATGTTCTGCCAACTGGCTTCGCCCAAAAGGGTAAGGATAAAACGCGGATACGGACGGACGGATGGCGGACGGACGGACGGACGGACGGGGGGGACAAGCGGATGGACGGGGGGGATCAAATCCGCGTTTTTTAGGAAATGTAATTAAGACTATTATTAATCGTAATAAATTGTTGAAAAAATGATAAAATATTAAATTGTGGAAATGCGGGGTTTTTCGAACCTTTGTAACGCTGAAAATTCTAATTAAATACGTTAGACATCTGCTTAAACTCGGGTCCAATTTCATTTGCGCAAATATCGCGTAATCGAGTGAGTATTTGAACGCGATAAAACAACTCGTACGAAGAAATATTAATACATAAGGTTTACTAACGTACTTGCCAATGTCGTATTTTAACAAAAGTCCAACGGTTTCGTCGGATGTAATCGAGGCGCATTCTTTCTCAATCTGATTAAATTATAAATGTAAACAATACTAAAGTTGAGAGAAATACTCATTACTGTGACAGCACGATTCCGATATAAACCCGCTTTGCCGATGTCAAATGTCCAATTAATTAATATATATGATTTGGTATTAAACTCACAAACAATTAGTTTCCAACTATATACGAAACCAGTAGTTTACAGGCTGTTTACAAACGCTAGGTTACATTAGTTTTTATCTGTACTTCCGCTTAAAAAGGTCAATTTTAAAACAGGGATTGTCTACATCAGCGACATGCATATAATCCCCAAATGCCGAGTCTTATTAAGATGAATTCTTATGAAAATTGCTCTTGCAAAGCACAAAGCTTGCGAAGTACAGGACAATGTGACAATGTCCACTTTGTATATTTGCGCACGGCTATTTAAGGTAATACGACATAGCTTTTGTCAGCATAGACTTTGACATGAAACTTCCTTTCGATCTTTAACTGCCACAGCACGGGTTGTGTTTGTGAGGCAAGCGAAGCCAAATGTCTTTTTTTGGCAGATTGGGGAAAACAAGCCAACCTACTCGCGAAACTGTTCATACGTCAGGATTGCCCAACTATTCGTATAGTTCTTTACTTGAAAAAGACGAAATTGGGGAAGGTGGTTTCGCGGTTGTTTTTACCGCGAAGCTGCCGGACAATGGAGCTAAGATTGTTGTGAAGAAGCTATTAGCGTCTGACAATGAAGCTAGGAAGTCGCTGGTTAAAGAAGCACGACTTCTTAGCAAGTTGCAACACCCGAATGTTGTCAGGTTTGAAGAAGTTTGTCTGGACAAGTACGCTGTGTTGCTTGAATATGTGTATTTTGATTTTACGCCAATCCGCGGAAACGACGGCATCACTGTGCATAGCTTAGCCAATTTCTTGGCAGTTTGCGAACAATCAGATTGCCATGGCATGCATTGCTCGATATTTATTCATTCTTCCTTGGACGTCGCGTTGGGTTTGAAGTATCTGCACGAGAGAGGGATTGCCCACCGTGACCTGAAACCTGAAAATATATTGGTGTCTATTAACCACCATTACAATCGTCTCACAGATACACGAGCAGTCGAATGCATGGCTTCCATTAAGCCACTCATATGTAAGCTGACGGACTTTGGTGAAAGTCGATCAAAAGACATCCACACCGAGCAAATCCTAAAATCGAAGACCGCACGGGTAAACCGAGGTGAGACCGCTTAATTTAATAACAATGTTTGAATCTTGTCGATCTAAAGGCCATGTTATAGGCCAATGGAATTAAATTAAGGTATCAGTTTACCAACACCCGCCCGCGTCTACTTTTGACAGCTGCGTGAAATTTTCATTATTTTATATTTTCTCATTATTTCCATTTCCCCCAATCTTTATAGTGTTTGATAAAGCTATTTTATGCAATACATCAAAATTCACTTAACAGATGCATTCGGAATTGGTTTGAAATAAGTCCACTGTCCACACGTTCTGGAAGTGTCGGGAAAAGCTCATGGTTGCGTTCCAAAAGTATAGTTGTAAACACACCTTTTTTCCACCATCCCTGAAATGAATAATTATTTTTCTTAATTTCGGTAAATAACCTTCGAAAGTTCAGCTGACGGCAAACTGATACCTTGATAATTCCGGCCGTTGGCATAAATACAGCTGGAACACTACCATTTTAGGGTCATTGGTAAAGTGAAACCAAATTTTTTACTCCAATGACTCCCAAAGCCCCGCGACACGTGTCTTGACCACTCGGTCGCGTTTTTGCCATCATGCCTGGTCAAAACCGATAGTGGGAATGAAGATGCATATTTTGCATAAATTGCCTCGTGTAACATGACCTTTAGAGCAAGCAAGTTTATACGAGGGGCAGGACGGAACGTATCATTACAAGTATATTTATTTCATTTATTCCGTGTGATGCCTATAAAATCTTTAAAATTACGATATGTTTTAAGTATACTTGATTTTGAATACGTGCAAGTGTCATATAAAAAATTGATCAAAATTGCCAATATACAAATTTTGCTGGCCCATATCGGTCAACAAAGAAAACTTGCTGAAGCAATATGAGAATTTGCATGTGGTTAGCCAGCGGAATATTGTTGTGGCCTTTTATTGCGCGCTCGTATTGGGGGAAATGGAAATAATGAGAAAATATAAAATAATGAAAATTTCACGCAGCTGTCAAAAGTAGACGCGGGCGGGTGTTGGTAAACTGATACCTTAATTTAATTCCATTGGCCTATAACATGGCCTTTAGATCGACAAGATTCAAACATTGTTATTAAATTAAGCGGTCTCACCTCGGTTTACCCGTGCGGTCTTCGATTTTAGGATTTGCTCGGTGTGGATGTCTTTTGATCTACTTTCACCAAAGTCCGTCAGCTTACATATGAGTGGCTTAATGGAAGCCATGCATTCGACTGCTCGTGTGTCTGTGAGACGATTGTAATGGTGGTTAGACACCAATATATTTTCAGGTTTCAGGTCACGGTGGGCAATCCCTTTCTCGTGCAGATACTTCAAACCCAACGCGACGTCCAAGGAAGAATGAATAAATATCGAGCAATGCATGCCATGGCAATCTGATTGTTCGCAAACTGCCAAGAAATTGGCTAAGCTATGCACAGTGATGCCGTCGTTTCCGCGGATTGGCGTAAAATCAAAATACACATATTCAAGCAACACAGCGTACTTGTCCAGACAAACTCCTTCAAACCTGACAACATTCGGGTGTTGCAACTTGCTAAGAAGTCGTGCTTCTTTAACCAGCGACTTCCTAGCTTCATTGTCAGACGCTAATAGCTTCTTCACAACAATCTTAGCTCCATTGTCCGGCAGCTTCGCGGTAAAAACAACCGCGAAACCACCTTCCCCAATTTCGTCTTTTTCAAGTAAAGAACTATACGAATAGTTGGGCAATCCTGACGTATGAACAGTTTCGCGAGTAGGTTGGCTTGTTTTCCCCAATCTGCCAAAAAAAGACATTTGGCTTCGCTTGCCTCACAAACACAACCCAACAACCGTGCTGTGGCAGTTAAAGATCGAAAGGAAGTTTCATGTCAAAGTCTATGCTGACAAAAGCTATGTCGTATTACCTTAAATAGCCGTGCGCAAATATACAAAGTGGACATTGTCACATTGTCCTGTACTTCGCAAGCTTTGTGCTTTGCAAGAGCAATTTTCATAAGAATTCATCTTAATAAGACTCGGCATTTGGGGATTATATGCATGTCGCTGATGTAGACAATCCCTGTTTTAAAATTGACCTTTTTAAGCGGAAGTACAGATAAAAACTAATGTAACCTAGCGTTTGTAAACAGCCTGTAAACTACTGGTTTCGTATATAGTTGGAAACTAATTGTTTGTGAGTTTAATACCAAATCATATATATTAATTAATTGGACATTTGACATCGGCAAAGCGGGTCTATATCGGAATCGTGCTGTCACAGTAATGAGTATTTCTCTCAACTTTAGTATTGTTTACATTTATAATTTAATCAGATTGAGAAAGAATGCGCCTCGATTACATCCGACGAAACAGTTGGACTTTTGTTAAAATACGACATTGGCAAGTACGTTAGTAAACCTTATGTATTAATATTTCTTCGTACGAGTTGTTTTATCGCGTTCAAATACTCACTCGATTACGCGATATTTGCGCAAATGAAATTGGACCCGAGTTTAAGCAGATGTCTAACGTATTTAATTAGAATTTTCAGCGTTACAAAGGTTCGAAAAACCCCGCATTTCCACAATTTAATATTTTATCATTTTTTCGACAATTTATTACGATTAATAATAGTCTTATAACATTTCCTAAAAAACGCGGATTTGATCCCCCCCCGTCCATCCGCTTGTCCCCCCCGTCCGTCCGTCCGTCCGTCCGCCATCCGTCCGTCCGCCATCCGTCCGTCCGTCCGCCATCCGTCCGTCCGTCCGTATCCGCGTTTTATCCTTACCCTATCATAAATGCTCCGAAAGATACAAAAATGCTTTTATTGTCAGTATTAACCCAACACTTTCAATATAATTTCCATCCTCGTTCCCAGGGCTTCTCGGCTGCATGCGTTGCCGTAAGCCCTGGGACAAGCCGAACCGGAACACCACAAATTCTGGTGTTTTCCGGAAGTAAGCGCGCTCTGCTGCAAGCTAAAAATGCTGACTATGCACTAATTTTTACCGAGGAGTGGAGACGTGTTGGTGAGCAGAAAATATTGGATTTTTGTTTTGTTTCGATGTATTTTCCACCATCAAGGGAATATATACAGACCACCTAATGGAATTATACATATTGGGGGTTTATATTTCGTTATATCGTTAATTAATATTCGTCAAAATACAACCTATTTCGGTCTCGTATTACATGTATCAATTTTCATGTGTGATGTAAACATGATCGAGTCGAAATGTGCTCGAAGTGGCTGCTGTGATTCGAAACATCATGGGTTCTTGTACAGATGAGCTGTTTCAACACGCGCTTGTAAAGTCACTTCAAAGACTGGACAAAGCCGGACTGGAAATTAAAGAGAAGTAATTCGAAGCTTTATCGTCTATCGTATGTATATAAAAGGAACAAAAACATGTGACATGTCTAAACGGCGGTGTGTGTGTGTGTTTACTGGGTTTCAACAACGGCAATAACAATGAATCACCTAACATTTCAAGAAAATATAAATTATAGATAGATGTCATGCATGACCCCATGAGTTTTGGATTTGAATTGCTAGATTTAAATCTATATTATGTATACAAAATCATGCGTGCGTAAATTTGAGCAAAAAAGCACAAGGTGTTTGTTTGGCCATATGCCCATCATGTAGTATGAATCTCGGTATGAATATTGAACACCGTTTTATATAGCACGTTTTAAACGTTATTTCCATGCCGGATAATCCTGAATCCTTCACCGATTACATGCGTGGCAAATGACGAAAAATAATTATGTAAAATAATTAACCTAATATGTCTTTGGCCATGAATGCAACTCACTATGTAGACTTGCCACAAGTAAGTGAAGCGCGCCATAGAAGGGTCTGGAAAGGACTTTGGAAAGTCTACTCACTATGCTGCTTTAAACATCTGACAGTCTATGTGGATGACTGTATGGCCCAATGTATGTTAATTGTTTCAGGGAAATTTTTGTGTTCAGATTAAAGTATAACAATATTTTCTGCATTCCAATATATTTTCTACATGCAAGTGCACATTCTGTTCCAGATAGGGGCCAAATGGGATAGCCAATGATTGGAGGGTAGTGTTAGCAAATTTGACTCCCTTACATAATGTCAAGTTATCACTGGTCAATTTTTAAATTTCTTACAATTTCACATCAGGGAGTTCATTGCCCCCCCCCCCCAATTATCCAGAAGTGTGACTAAGCGTTTCCTAGTATCTATCCAGGTGTCCAATCTAAATCTCCACCACAACAGGATGTATACCCGAGTGATGGTTAGGGAGGTGGGGTTAAAATTCTGATTTATCAATATATTACTACACATTTCCACATTAAAAATATGAAAAGTTTTCCAGTTCAATATATCTATAGCAGGAGGCTTAAACCAGAATTTCAGAATACAAAGCAACTTTTATGCCATTTTTGTAATGGTTTGTTTAAAATCATTTTTATACAGACATGGTAGGGTGTCTCCTGGCTAGAAGCCTGCATATACATATACAAATTTTCAGTTTTGTCAATAATAATAATAATAGTTTATTTTATAATTTCAATTCTTACAAGATTTGCAATAAGTCAACAGAATAAGTATTCTATTCTGAACTGTTGACAGGAAACAGTGTAAATTCATGATCTCTTCCAATATGACACAAGAATTCGAGACCCCCACCTCGGGCATACCAGGGGCATTCACTTAATTTGGTGTGTGAAATTCAGTGAAGTCCCCTGCAGCCAGGACAAAATGGCAAGGTAAATTTCTTCGGTCCTATCATCCCCAGGTATTCAATTGGAATTTTTACTTGAAATTTCCCAAACCATTCCTTTACTGTTCTGTAAAAGCCTTTCCTAGCCGACTGCTTTATTTCAGCATTTATATAGCCGACTGCTTTATTTCAACATTTATATAAAAGACTAAGTGACCCCCTCCCCCATTCATTCCTCGACTTGGACACTGAAAGTAAGTGTCTTCTCTGTTTGCCAAGAAATGATAAACCATTGAATAAGAGGCGATTGTCCTTGCATTCCCCTCTGGTATACCAAAGGTGCAGGGATTCAAATGACTGGTGCAACTGAATATGTTTATAAGCTTATTCACTGTATTTAATTAAAAACTATTAAAATTACCCACTAATAATACAATTGAGAAAATTCAGAAATGGTAAAATACACCTATAATATTCTATATGCTATATTTAAAAATTCCAATTGGCCATTTTAATATAGGGCCATTTTAATATAGGGCTTATAGGTGGGTAATAGGCCAAGTGACCACTGACCAATACCAAAAGCATAATAATTAATAAAACACAATATATTACACCATTAAAACTTTACTATCGTACATATATATTATTAAAATTTTACATTTACAGTGTGCTTAAAATTTTACAATTATACTTGAGCACAATGTTTTAATAATAGGCAACTTTATAACAAGAAAATGTTAAAATGAAGAAACTTTTTAATGGCTTCATAATTGACGTTTCTTCGATATTGTTGCTTACTTCTACTTTATAATTGTCCATTTTGTTATTTCTTTCTCCCCGCTTGCAAATTATCTCCATTAATCCATAGAAAACAAGCAGTATACGTTTGTATTTCTTCGTATTTCGAACGCGCACTCCTTGAAGGCAACCATATTGCCGAATATAAACATCCACTTGATCAATAAACTTTTCATATTTCACTCTATTTCCAACGACCAATCAAATCACTTCTGCTTCGGCTTGTCCCAGGGCTTACGGCAACGCAGGCAGCCGAGAAGCCCTGGGAACGAGGATGTATAATTTCCTACAAATGTCAACACAAGCGCCCCCCTATCTCGGCGCGTGACATATTTTTCCTTTGTGCTCAACATAGTTTGCCGCCCCCTTTGAAGTTTGCCGGCTAACCGTGGTCTCAGGTACCGGTAGTGTATCTCAGGTATCGCTATGCAAATGATGTTTTTATGAAATTTATTGGCTCGCCAACGACTTGCCCTGGTCCGTGCGACATCGTATAAATCTTTGTAATTTATGGCAGGTATCGCCTTCCTATAAACAGGTCGTAATATCTAGTAAATATCGAACTGTGCATGTGGCCTATGCATAACAGCTTGTGCACCTCATCTGGCCATGCCAAGAATTTGCTCAAACTATAGTCTAGAAGATAACAAACATATTCCTATAGTGATCAGGTATGAGGTACTTAATACATTTTGTTGTTAGACTGCAAGGACCGGAAACTCTTCTCGATTGAAACCCTGCGCTTGTAGAATTTAAATGAGATTCAGTCTCATAAATTGCCCAGGCCAAGCCGCCGGGAAATTGTGGAAAAGCTATCGATATAAGACATGTAATTGCTACTGACAGATACTCGTATTGTTTTGACTATAAACTATAGCTATATATAGCTACAGTATACCTGATACGATTAACACAGATTCCATATATCTTATATAAAATAACTTCGTCTTGGACTTTGTGATTCGTATTTTTGACAGTTTTGCGACATAATCTGTGTATAAAACGTGTTGATATAGATAGACACTCATAGACTATCTAGTGTATTGCTACCGATCAGGCAGTCATGGATATTAATTTTGTTTTCCTCCTACAGTAACATAAATAAATTTGTAGATTGTATATACTGTAAACTATATCATGCAGGAATTTGTTGAATTTTCGATGGTGCATGAAATTGCTGGTAAATTATTTGTCGTGACGTACAACAAAAGCCTGTTTTATGCGTCGAATTTCGGTCGCGTCGAATGCAATTCAAACAATAGATATGAAGCTTAATGAGGTTTATCATCTCATTATCTAATAAAATAGAAAGTATTGTCTTAATTGCATTCGACGCGACCAAAATTTGACGTGTAAAACAGGCCTAACACATATCCAGTTAAGTGCTATCTCTAAGAAAAAAGAAATATATTTATCCGCCCTGTTTTATATGTCAAATTTTGGTCATGTCAAAAATTACAGCTTAAAAAGATATTGTAATTAAAAATAAATGTTTTCCCATTTAAAAAAGGTTTAACTGAAGCAGTGAAAACAAGTCACAAATATATTCTCTACCCACATTTGTGTCATGCATTTTTCACTGATATAAATAATTGTGAAATAAAGAATTGGAGGTAGTTGTGATATAAATAATTTAAACTGTGCCTTTGGTCTTGAAAAGTGACTCGCCCTTCGGGCTCGGGTCGTTTTCAAGACCTCGGGCACAGTTTTTCTCATCCGGACCTCGCAGCCGGTAAATAACATATATCACAGTTAATAGAATAGGTCTATTAACTGTGTATATATATAGCGCTCAAACTAAAGGTGATTAGCTCAAGTTTGGTCACGTGGATTTAGATAAATGCAATGTATCCCGCCGGGTAACAAGTGAGAAATTGTTGCCCGCTCCGTCCAGCTACGTGCAGTGACCGCATTAGGGAGTTTGGCAAATACAACGTACGGCAACGGCAACGTAGACAAAAGCGAATGTAAATTACATGGTTTTAAGCTTTGTGCAATGCCGTAGTTGTTGAAACCTGTACTTGATTTGCATCATTTTTACGGTGCATGACTACGGCAACAGTTAATTCGTTCGATGTTGTTTGAGGTGTTTTAGTATTTGAATTCGCAGACTATTTTTACTTAAAGGGATATGGCAACATAAATTAAGTTGGTCTTATTTGAAAGAACATTTAAAATGATATATAAAGTTCCTGTACAATTGTTCCGTATGCAACCTCGTTCCCAGGGTCTCTCCTTTTGTCCTTTGGGAGAGACCCTGGCTGCGCGGCTGGTCACGTGCCTCCCACATTCTGGGAGGTGAATTAAAATTATACTGTGGGTAGGGTGGGAGAGGAGCATGCTTGTTGCGTTTTAAAATTGCAACTTTTGGTGATGAAATTTACTGTAAATTTGCAACAAGAAATCGTGAAGAGAACTCTTAAATTAATGTTTATATCGTGACTTTCTACTCTATAATTTGGTGTCGAGTTACAATTCAAGGAAGTTGGATCTTCGGAAAAAGTTAAATTTCGTCAATATTTTGTTGTAGAATTTGCCCGATTTCAGTTTAAAGTCTCTTATCGAGGACATTTTTCAATAACCTTGGAATAAACGAACTTAAATTCTTGCACATCCTCGGTTCCTTTCCAAACGAGAAGCCCAAAAACTTGTTTTTGATCATTTTAACAATATAAAACAAAATTTTCGCTGGCGCCCGCAATTTTCTGACCAGCGACAACAAAGTTCCCTCCTGTTCAACAGAGGACACTTTCGTCTACGCATGCGCGAGAAACGTAAGCGTGGCGTGCACGCCGTGAGCGCGGGTTAATCGCGTGACTGAATTCTGAAAACAAACACCAAATTTGCCAAAACTACTCGTGCTATTTAAGTCGTTTTCTTGTTCCTCTAGAGTTTCTACGCTCACAATTTTAGGCATTTCCAACATAGAAGTGTTTGCTTTGAAGAACGTGAAAATAGAAATAAAAACTTTGTTGAAGCAGTTTAAATTCGCAGTACAAATATACCTGTATATATGTATATCTTTTTTGAAGTGAGATGTACAAGTGCAACTTGACCTTCTTTAAATTCGTACTTCCCAAATTTTTAACTTTATAAAAACTACTTTTATTCATGGACAAACTATTTGTTAAAAATAAGCTTGAATTATGGTGGTGATATAGGCTAATTTCTTTGCTAACTGTGATTCAGTACTCGGTAGTGTACTTGTTGTATATGAACGAAAGTCTAAAATTAATTCCACATCCATCAACAAAAAGGAGTCGCGCTTATTTCTACGCTTTAGAAGATAGACAATTAATGTAATTCACTACGAAACCGTTCTACAATATAAACTAGAAATCGGCCAACAAATTGTCACGAAATACTACAATGAAAATAGGGTCTCTGCAGTACCTATTTCACCGATTTCACTCATCAAGTTGCTCCGCAAAGATCGCCCGCTTGCCAAATTTTCATCGAGTAGATCATCGTGTTATTAAGTCAAGGATTATGTATACTTTAACATAAAAGAGTTAAAAAAACTGGTGATAAAGGGTAGATTTTGAATAAGATACGAATATCTGTATACAAGATCTGAGCGTTATTATGAAGCACTCGATTCTTTCTTTAACAAGATATTGCGTTTAATTTTTTACAAAATTAAAAATATTCACACATTAAGGATATAAAATGTAGCTTGCATTACAAGGAAATGTTGGCTTACCTAAGTTATACGTTACATGTCGATGAAAGCCAAGTAAAGCCCTTTCAAAGACGTATATGCCACATTAAGCTACAGGTCACATGGCGGTAGAGAACTCGACGAAATATTCAGGATATTTCATATAGTCAGTTTAAACGCCACTGTGTACTATTCCTATGAATTATGATGCCCAACAGACCGGGTAACAAAGTTTATCACTTTGCTCGGTTGTTCCAAGAACACTTTTAAGATACAAGGTCCGATTATATCATGTTATTCATTTGCTTTGCTTTAAAAACGGTCATTAGATTGTTGAAGAGTTAGCCTATAACTTCCAACAAAAAAACCCCGATGCTTTCAAAAAGCAGTGAATCACAATGCTGAAAACTTCAACATCTTTAGAAATTGTAAGCAAAACATCGAAAAGCAAAATTTGCGAGAAAAAGCTCACGAGCCCGCACTATTTTTATGCAGCGTCAACGAAAGTCCTCTCTACTCTCCTGTTCGTCAATGATGTTTATATAAACTGTGTCTCTGTTGACACAATACGCCGCGGGCGATACCTGTACAGGTAGCCCGTACATATCGTAACATTTTCCCTTCCAAAAATAATGATCAAACAGTCTACTATTAAGTTTAAAAGTATATGTAAAAATAACTGAAAGCCAACAGTAATTCATTGTTTATCTTGAATCGAAAGGTTCATGAGTTTCACTGGCTGTTTGCTGATCCGCCCACTCCTTGTTATTTTACGGGAAGCGCTATTTCTGGAGTTGGCAAGCTGACTGTTGACTGGCTAACTGTTATAGGTGGCTCCTCTGTGGTAGTAAATTATAGGTTGCTGCATTGACTGCACGGGGACCAAGTCCGGCTGAATGAATGTTGGCACTGCCAAGGGCGAGGTTTCCAGTGGAGCTTCAGCAGTACTATCCCTTGCGTTACAACCTGGGGCAACTTTTCCGAGGAAAATCCCTCTCCTCCATTTGTTACTGCCATCCTTGGGTTGGCTCGTCATTCCGACTGGTTGACCAGTCTTTAAATCTGGTAGCTCTTTGAACCTGGATCGAAATGTTTTTTAGCCTTTCTGCGCTTCAACTTAAGCCTCTTCTGAACGTCTTGTTGGAT
>CACRXK020010613.1:0-15216 GCA_902702795.2 Paramuricea clavata | reverse complement strand
TATATATATATATATATATATATATATATATATATATATATATATATATATATATATATGTCTGAGCCAGAGTGTCATCGAATTGCGATGTAATGTAAACAGAAATTATAGCAAGTTGATGTCAGGCAGCTTAGATGGTCCAAGCCAAAATTATATCACATTTGAAGTTTAAAACTGAGTTAAAAATAGTGGAAGAAAAGCCGTAATTATACTTATTGTTACAATCCATTTAATAAAATGCAACATTTTTTTGTTTTGATGAAAAAATCAGTTATTTTCATGAGAACGATTTGTTATTCCATCTCAATTTTTTTAATCTCCAATCGCAATAAAGTAAAGTATTATTACCCGCGAACCAATGAGTCAAATTTAAGAAACAACCCACTGTTAGAAAGCTGAATGGCTACGCTTTAAAATGAATGTAAACTTTAACGTTTCGTCTATTATATATATATATATATATATATATATATATATATACCATATGCAACCATCACCTGTCTTCTAACTATCATAATAATTTATCGAAAACTCACCTGGAGGTTTTGCCAACGTTCTAACACTGTTGCTCCACTCTGTCGAGTAGTACGAGTCCTTTAGAAAATAAAATATTCAATTATCAAATTTTCATCCGAAACTTAAACTCACACAAGTTCAGGGCCGTAGGAAGATGATTAAAGTTAGGGGGGGGGGGGGGCTGAACGGCGAGCGCTGAACGACAACCGCCGAAGGCATGACCCGTCGCTATATAGGGTCGCTATGCCCCCGGGAAAATGTTTGAAACTCTCTAAAACGCGTTTTCCTGCATTTAGGGGTCAAATTTGGGATAGAAATATAGAATGAGGTTTCAATCTGGATTCAATCTTCCCCTGCGTCATACATCTGTATTAAGCAAACTCAAAACGTCTGCAACTGTGCATTCACTTCGAGATTCACTTAGAAATTTGAATTTTTAGGGGGTTCATGCTGCCCTCTGCTTCTAAAGGTTAGGAGGGCTCAAGCCCCCCTCCCTGCCCTCGAGGTTCCTACGGCCATGCACAAGTTGTGCTTTTACAGAATTACATTACCTGACTTTCAAAAAATCTCAGGAACACGATATAACTTGAGTTCTGTTTTAGAGGCTGGTTGGAGTATCTTTGTTTTTCAGAATTATATTGCATGCCATCACCGATCACGAATGTCAGAGGTAGAACATCAGCTTTCAAATAGGCAGTGACATAAGGATCTTGCGTGTTTGCCTGGTAAGGTTTCAAGTCGCTTTCTCCAATGTCTTCCACTTCATTAATCTTTGGAGCAACTTGTACGATGATCATCACTTCTCTGAATTAAAATCATGCCATTATTACAGAAAATCATTGGACTATGCATAATCTGGATAAGCCAATATATGGGCTCCTTCATGACATATAAAATTGTTGTGCTCAGAGGCGTAGCCAGGATTTTTGGTCAGGAGGAGCCAGCAAAAACCCAGGTGGGGCCAAGACGCCAGTGACTCGAGACGCCAAGGGCGTCAATCTATCCAAAAAGCTGGGGGGGGGGGCGGACTAGTACTCCAAATTAGGAAGGTCCGGTGGTATGCTACCCGAATTTTTTTTTTATTTTTGGTACACTGAAATGGCATTTCCAGCGTTTTGGAGGCACTTGTAAAGATATAGTACAATGTGCATGACCTTAAATCCATTTTTTAACCATGTGAGAAATCCGCTAAAAAACAAAGTTGTGCAAGTGGGATAAAGCACGTCAAAGTTAAAAATATAATTATATTAGTTGTTTGTCATTCATTTAGTTAGATTGCAGTGCTATGTCTACAACTTTTGTAATTGGGATCAGGCGAGAAACTACAAAAATGGAATCTTTTTGCTTAAAATTTTACTATATTTGAACTTTTGGTAATGGTAAAATAAAATTATCTAGTTTTAAATCTTAATTTAGTCGTTAAATTAGTAAATTACGATTATGTCGATTAGCTCAATAATAGATGTATAATAGTTTAAAATATATTATCACCTTCTTTACTGTAAATATACATAAATAGTATCTTCCACTTTGAATATATATAATTAAATTTATATGCAAATTAATGTTTTATTTTATATTTGTTATATACTTTTATTTCTTATTCAATATAATAATTCGAACTGACTAAATGTATAAGAATGAAATGATGTAAGTATAGGGGCCCAAACAAAAACAAGCAAAACGAATTATTGTCTCATTTACTGCAGCTTGCCAGTTATAGAACAGGAAGTGAATACGACCAATAGTGCCTTTATGTAAATGTTTGTAAATTACATGCACATGTACCAATTTGAATTCAATTTGAATAATTTTTAGTATTCATACAACATATGCGATGTCACTATTTGCTCCCAGCGGCTGCAAAAAGGTCATAAGTTGTAGATCTTATTAAATGTCTTCGTTCCAACCACAATTCTGGATGAATAGCATAGCAGGCAATAGGTTTTTAGTTTACGAATAATTAGATATTCGTCCTCCCCTCTCCAAAAACTGAGGGGACGCGTCCCCCCATCCCCCAGGATTGACGCCCATGCGAGACGCAAAGTTCGCGCAAGACATTCTGTGCAGTGCTGGATAAAATTAATTGTCACGTCGACACATGTGATTTTTCACCGAGCCCGCGTTAAAAATCCACTGGTAAAAAGAACAGATTGGTTTAAACTTCATCTAACTCTCATTTAATACATATTGAAATAATTAGGGTTAGAAAAGGTATGTGTTTCAAGCTGTGTGCCGCAAATAAGCGAACAAGATTTTAGGTTTCACACTGATGCGCAGCAAAGCATATATTCTACAGAATTTTTGCATTATTGACAGCATGAAGCTATATAATCAAGGATTCACTTTTTTATACAATACATTTTATCAGAGGGGGCCCAAAATTTTGCTAGGGGGGCCGCCCCCCAGCCCCAGCCCTGGCTACGCCTCTGGCTGTGCTGAGTGGTTATATTACTACCTGAAATAAACAAGCAGAAACATTCTTCAAGAGTTAGTAGACTTGACGAACGGCCTTCGCTCGAAACGTCGAGTTTCTGCTTGTTTATTTCAGGTAGTAATATAACCACTCAGCACAGCAATTTCACATTGGTACTACCTACACTGGTACAGACAGTTTCAGTATTCATGACATATACCTGTTGGCCTATAGCTGACGTGAACGGAATGTGCATTTCATTGTTTGCAAAATCCCAAGAATTCTTCATGCAATAATGTCACTCACCTGTTTGGCTAATCTTCGCTTTGTGTTTTTCTAACTTAGCCAAGTGTTATAGATAGTTTAGATCTTATTACGAATACAACTACGACTATAAGAGATTTGTTTTTTGGATACGCCATATTATTCTTATCAGAATTACGCCATATTAATATTAGAGAGTTTGAGCAAGAAAACGAAGTCGGACGACGACGACGTGGTTGACAATTTTTGCCTGTCTTGCACATTACCTTGCACATTCTGAGTTTAGGGTCAGGAGTGAAGACAGATTAGAGATTCATGTCTAGCTGTTTGTGAATGCTGACCCAAATCCTTACCCTGATCAGGATAAAACAGCGAGACATGAATCCATATCCCGTCTTCGTCTTCTGCCTTCGTTCACAACGAATATTTTTGCAAAATTCGTTGTGAACTTCGTTCTGCACGAAGGCAGAAGGACAAAGACGGGATATATAGTTTTATGTCTCGCTGTTTTTTTCTGGATCAGGGCAAGAATTATGATTTATGGTCAGTATTCATAAACAGCGACACATGGGAAGACACGTTGTGCAACCACCAGTGACGTCCAACTCAGTATGCGCAAGATAATGTACAGACGGCAAAAATTGTCAAGTATGCCTTCGTCTTCGTACTTCGTTGTCTTGCTCAAACTCTCTATTATCTGGCTGAGCTCGACAACTGCCTCTGCGTAGCTCAGTTGGTAGAGCGGTGCAAAAGAAGCGAAGGACTGCAGCCTCGATTCCTGCTAGAGGGCGGATATAATTGACTTTTGACAACGGGATATTTGAAAAGTGTCATAGTAAAACAAGCGCTTTATACTGCGAGCTTATTGCATGCGTATACGTAATTGTATGAGATAGCGTATACATGCATATGCATGTCCAAACAACGAATCCCGTAGTCGTATAGTCGTAGTAAATCTAAAGCTCCCTAATAATTATCATGCCAAATACTTACTTGATATGCGACGCAGGTTTGGTTATAGTTAGTTCTAGACTTGAATAAGACGTCGCAACAGGATCCACACGCTCTAAAAAATCACAAATACTATATTATTAAAAAAAGATATTGTAATAACGGAATATTCAAGTCAAGTTTTCGTGAACCTAAATGGGCAAGTTAGCAAGTTAAAATGAATGCATTTGTAGCATAATCACACTCAACAAAGGACGCACACGCGTCCGCACGAAACTTGCAGTAGAACTGTAACAAAACTAATCCAGCAAAAAGGGAATAAGCCAACTTGCTCAAAGCCTTAACAATACGTGTTCCGTATTGAAGCATCAAAGTCAATTAGACATATATTTTCTCTTTGTAATTATTTCTTATTTAGACGTGCGAAGGTAGTGTTAGTTGCTACACACATAGTATTCATGAATTACTTGGCCGTTGAAAAGATACCATTTTTTGTCATCTTTACGCCACCATAACAAATTTTCTCCAACAAATTTATATTAATCTGAACGGTGTTTTACCTCCATTTGTGATTTTGCTGATTTCACTACTCTTGGGTCCATACCCAACACTCGTAGCAGCCGCGACAGTCACAAAGTACTTTGTAGCCGGCTGAAGTTTATTGATCACAGTGCTATTCGAGTAAGCATTTTGGTGAGAACAACTCAGGTTACTTGATCTTGCTTTGTCGGAATAGCAAACTATATATCCTATCAGTATGCCATTCCGCAAACTTTGATTAAGATGTCTCCAGGATACGGTCAGTTTGTTGTTACTACGCTTCGTGAAAGTCACATTAGATGGAAATCCGCTAGGTACTGAAAAAAGAGAAAAAGAACATTATGGTACTCATTGCTGTCAATCCACCTTTCCAGAACCTAGTCACTTTCGCTATAGAGCCTCGTTTTCGTGAATGTGCCATTCGTAAAAGCCCTAACGTGTAAGATATCATCAAAACGAGGCTCTATAGCCAAGGCGACGTACTTTCCGGAAGCGTGTATTGATAGTCACGTTCGGGAGGTTTTTACACATATGTTAGGGATTAGGGCAAGGATTAGGTAGGACATCAAGCCGGCTGGATAAACGTTTGTTAGCATACACTCGGGAAGTGGATAGTGCTCTTCGCGCAATTTGATTGATTGCTCAGCTCCGAATATCCTTGCATGCATGATGTTCACCTCAACGTTCCGTGTTTCGGTGAATATCATTACACTATTTACCTCCACTTCGCTGAGTATTTGTTAATTAAGAGGTTGGGGTTAAGTCTGGATAGAGATTGCAAGGATGAAGATCTGATTAGCGTTTGAATTCAGGATGTTAATATAATAAGGAAATACATTAACATTCCCCCATCCTGAAAATCAAGTTGAATGTCTGAGGAAAATTTGGCACTTTTGTCCACGTTGACCTCCAAACGACCGACAACAGGGCCTCTATTAACATATAGGCAGGGTAGGCATGCCCCCCAGCCCCAATGTTGGCCACTCCAGTGACCTATGTTGCCCCCGTCCGCCCAGTAAGGACCTTTCTGCCTAAAATACGTAAAGAAGAAAAGGAAGGAATGACTTAGTTAGGAAGAGTGTTTTAATATTCCCTTGACCAAACCTTTGCCTAGAGGATGAAATATATAAAAAATTGTCTAAAAATTCTGAAGAAAATCAAGTCCAATGAGAGGTTCAAAAATCCCTGTCCCCAACAAAGTTTCTGGGTCTCTTTTTCTTGAAGGCCCGTCCACTGACAAATTCTTAAAAGAGGCCCTACCAGCATGACAAATATGGAAATCGACCGGAAAATCCAGGTAAACGCCGATTACTTGGCGTCGAGTATTTGTTACAAAGTCAAGTAACCATCCCACCTGCCAATTTTAGGGCAGCAAAACGCAGATCTGTGCTCAGGCTAGATGTTTACTTACTGGTTTCCAAAGTTCGTGGGTATAGATGAAGGCGATCACTTCGTTTCCCATCCCCAATCCGAGTATAGGCGAGTATTCTGATATCATACTGAGTGTAGCCGAGAAGGTTTTCCAGTGTATATTGTTTTACATTTCTCAGGTTGATCTCAATGAAGTCTTGTGGAGCATATTGCACCAGACGGTAAAATATCTAAGATATAATCGTAATAGACAGCTACTGCATGGTCATTGAAAATACGGTCTGGATACTTGGTCAAACTCTGTGTTACCTCAACCAGGAGTTGTATATTGTTAGTTTCATCCGCGTTTGTCAGTGTGTGTGTGCCTGTGTGTGTGTGTGTTTGTCAGCAAGATAACTCAAAAACCATAAAACTTATTAATATCAAAATTCATGGATTAATAGACATTGCCTAAGGATAAATTAATTACTTTCTTGTTCAATCTGGAGACTGATAATTGGATTACTAAAGTAGCAAAAGTTTGTTTTACTTTGCCGGACAGAGCAAACTGAATTAAAAACACCTTTTTCATTTTTAATTACAACAGCAAAAGCAATGGACAATTGCTTAAAATCGCCAGAAATGACATTATCGCCGTAACAGTAGTTACAGGTACCTTGTAACCACGCACAATACCATTCCTTCTTGACTCAGGAACTTCGTCCCAGGAAATGTCGATACTCGATCCAGACTTGCCCATTGCCCGGATATTTGATGGTGGAGCTTCTGGAACTAAGAGAAATCATTTTAATTAATGGAAACACCAGATATGTTTTTGACACACGTAAAAGTTGTTACAGAAGTTGTTACAGAAGTTATTACAGATCTGCAAACAAGTTAATTGTAATAAGATTGTTTTCAAGCTAATATCAGGATGTGTTCGCACTGTTTGTTCTCAGTTGTCGTGACAAGCCTAGAAACAAGTTGTTATCAGGTTGATGACGGTAAAAGACTTACAAGTTGTTCCAACAAGACCTTATACAGGTTGTTCAATTGCTACGAATTTGTTAATAATCTGTTACGTGCAGACGAAATCTAGCTTGTGTACAGCCGTTACTCTCGACGAAGCGCGCGAGAGAACGTCTGTGAGTTGGATGCATAATCCTTGTTAAGATCACGTGGATAGTTCCCAGATTTGGGGACCGGCCTCTGATTGGACAGTGCTTTATTTGAACAATTTATGACAAATGAAGCTATTTCATTGGTTAATTGATAATTAGCATGCGTTTAAAGGCACAGTTCAGCCTGTTGAACGATGGTTTTTAAGGCGCATTTCAGCCCTTTTAATTGAAAAAACTAACTAGGAAAATCAATTAAGCATAATTCAAGATCACCAAACTTAATGTTTTTAACATTTTAAAACATTTATATTGTTAAAAACATCGAGTTTACTGATTTTGAATTATGCTTAATTGATTTTCCTAGTTAGTTTTTTCAATTAAAAGGGCTCAAATGCGCCTTAAAAACCATCGTTCAAAAGGCTGAACTGTGCCTTTAAAATAACAACACAAATTTTTTTAAATTCCAGATCAAGAATCAAGATTTCCTTCGGTGCATACAAAGGTTTGAAAGACCAGAAATATAATCTGTTGAGTTTAATTTTGTGCTGTATCGAAGTTTAAGAAAATCAAGATAAAATTCTAGTGTTTGGAAACTCAGCGAACAATGCTGACAAATATATAAAATACAACAAACTATCGGATGGAAATTGACAATTTATAATTGACAATTTAATAAATTGACAATCTGTTTATACCCCCCGACTCCTCGCGATAGAGCATTTTCTTTACATGTAATGTGTTTAACTTCGTCTTACTTGGCCAGTTAACTTTTAATTACTTTAAAATGCACTTTTTAAATAACCAGTTGTGTTTATATTTAAAGTGGAAGTCAAGTCCGTTCTGCGCATCTGTTCTGCTCATAACAATGTGAGGACCTCTAATGTAAACATTGCCCAAATTTCGAATGTTTCGAATTTTTCTGAACATAAACTCTATTTCATATTCATTTAGAGCATAGCGAACCATTACCAAAATGGTGTTAGATATTCAGACAGTACACTCATATTTTAAAAAAATACAGCAGTTCAAAATGTAAACAAACCGTTTGTTTACATACGGACTTGACTTCCACTTTAATGTTTTGTCTTTGTAAACAAACTACGCCATATATACGCACGCCAAGAACTGAGCTTGTACTATAGGCTTGTACACCGGACTTGCCGGCAATGATCATCGTTCAGCATTGTTCGCACTCAAAACAAATCTCTTCATTGAGAAATATATGCAATATATTTCTCGTGTATCGTTTTTCAGATTGTATTTCAAGTCTTTCAAATCTTTGTATGCCCCGAAGGAAATCTTGATTCTTGATCTGAAATTTTAAAATTTTTGTGTTTTTTTAAACGCATGCTAATTATCAATTAGCTTCATTTGTCATAAATTATTCAAATAAAGCACTGTCCAATCAGAGGCGGTCCCAAATTTGGGAACTATCCACGTGACTTGAACAAGGATTAAGGCCCTGTTACACAGTGCAATTTTTCATGCAACTGATCGCAATGGCGTTGCGAGACAAGTTGCACGAGTCATTGCACCGTTTAACATGCCTTGCAATGGCCTTTATGCATCCAACTCACAGACGTTCTCTCGCGCGCTTCGTCGAGAGTAACGGCTGTACTAACGACATCGGACTTGATGAAACAACTTGTTGGGGGAGCCTATGAGCCTGTTCGCCTCATCAAACTTGTTATAAGATGATAACAACTTGTTCCAAACCTTTGGGAAACATGGCTAGAAGAACGTTTCTCAAGACATGTTTCTACACCCTTCCCCTCCTCCCCACAGATAAGGTACTTGTTACATACCATATTCCTTTGTTTGATAAATAATGGCGGGGGAGAAAGGACTGTCGCCAACCTGGTTAACTGTTTTCATTTTGATCTTATATGTTGTATATTTCTTGAGGCTAGTCAGTCTATATCTTCTCGATTTTTCTCGAATACCACTGATGGTGAATTTCCCACGTTTTCCATCTTCTTGAAGTTCTATAGTATATTTTATAATCTTGCTGTTCCAAGTCTCTCTGGGAGGAGACTAAATTAGATATATGAGAAGTATATAGTTAATACTAATATAATTAATTTGCTTTAAAAACTCATTAACAATTCATGAGAAAAAGACAAAGGAAATCACTACCATGTCGGAGGTTTTATATCTGATAAAAAATTATGTTAATTAGTTTTTATATAATACCTTATTAAATTCTAATCGTTTAATTGGCTGTTTATGGTCACGTGATATTGAATAGAAAATTCCATTTCCCAAGAGTGCAATGGAACACGTTCCATTGCACTCTCCGCGAGTGCAATGGAATAAAACGTATAGTACAATTGCACTCTTTGTGTTTTCGATAAATCGCATCCCTCAAAATGTTCTCGTACGATTCTATTAGTCTGTTCTGGACTTTTGGTATTATATAAAACAAATAATGAATGTTTCTTCGTGCAATGGTAAGAATATTTTCATTCGGTGAAAGATGGAATGTTCCATTCAACTCGGCTGTCGCCTCGTTGAATGGAACATTCCATCTTTCACCTCATGAAAATATTCTTACCATTGCACTCATAAACATTCATTATTTGTATAACATAAACTTTAACTTTGATTTAAGATTATTTCGCTATTGAACTCATAAGATGGGTCGAACTGCCCTTAATTCACTGCGTTACTTACATCCCAAGTTAAAATGAATTCTTCAGGGTATTTTGCGGGTTTTACTCGAATATTGACGGGCGGTGAACGTGGCCCTATAATAAAAAGTACCCTTTAGAAACTATAAAGCATCACAGGAAGAAAACGGGGAAAACCTGCCGTGTTTGGTAGTGTGAAACTGGAAGCACACTTCTCACATGTGACTGAGGTGCATCAGTTTATAATTTTGTAATCACTAACAAAATGAAGGTCTCTTAATTAAACAGCATGAGCTCCACCTTTGAATTTACTATATGAGTAATTGTTAAACACGACCGAATTTATCAATATGATAATTTCGCGGCACCTAACCTCTAACACTGTATTGGGTTGTAGTAAAGTTGTAGACAATAATCTCTGCGATCGCCTTTTGAACGATGTTTATTTACGTTTTGTTAGAGCATGCGCATAGGAGCTAATATGGCGTGCGAAGGAAAACAGTGTTTTACCTAAATCTATTATTTTGTAATTTTCCATATTTTGATAATTAAAGTGAGTTGAAACTTGTTTTTCGCCTCATTTACTGGCAATCCCAGTACAGTAAAACACTAACGTTCGCTGTGGCATTCCAGAATTGTGAAGAAGCCAGGGCCTTTTTTAACATACAAGCTGGGGGGGGGGGCATTTGCCCCCCCCCAGTCTCCCCTTGTGCCCCCCCACGGAATCACATTTTGCCCCCCCCCCAGGAAAAGTCCCTTTTTCCTAAAATTATACAAACAATCCAGCGAAGATTAACAAATAGATGAACGGAAAGTAAGTTTTAGGCTTTATCCTCTGTCCTTGTTTAACGAAATCGATTTAAATTGTTACTTTTTTACCACTAAGCCATGATAAATTATTGTTAATATTTTTTTTATTTTTTGGATGCTCAGAATGCAGGAAATAGCATTTCACGGTTTCCAATTTCAAAAATTTTCTTGGGATTATCCCTCTAATAAGTAATGATAAATTACAGTTAATAGTCTTTTTTACTTTTTGTGCATTTTTCCATCTTTTATTTCAAATACAACTATAGTTAGCATAAATTTTAGAGCAAATTTGGATGCTCAGAATGCAGGAAATGGCATTTCCGTGGTTCAAATTTCAAACATTTTACTTTTTGTGCGTTTCTTCCTTTATTTATTTTAAATACAAGTATAGTTAGGATAAATTTTGGAGCAAATTTGGATGCTCAGAATGCAGGAAATGACATTTCTGGGGTTCAAATTTCAAAAATTTTCTGGGGGAATACACCCCCAGACCCCCCCCCCCCATTCATGCGTGGTATATTTGCCACACACGTGGCTTTCAGCCATTGCTACCCCCTTCTAATATGTTATCTCACAGAAAGGTCCCTTTTCAAAAAATGCCCCCCCCCCCACGGGAAAATCCTTAAAAAAGGCCCTGGAAGAAGCCTAAATACAAAGGAGTTTTGCAGCCCAAAACTTGTGTATTGCTTGAAGACAAATCCAGGAATCAGCCATGAATGTTGAAGATAAAAAACAAGAAAGAAGCAAGGCTAAAATGGCGGTCACTGTCGCTGCGAGGCGTCTGATCGGAGCCTACAACAGAGATTGTGAATATGGTATTTTAAAGGATTCAATGTTCGAACTTGAAAAGGTATTTGATGATTTTTGCGTTATAAATGAGGAATACGAACTCATTGTATCTGACGAAAAATACGCTGAACACCGTGTAGTTAATGGTGAAGACATTATGACTTACAGAGACAATGTAAAAAGGTGCTATCGAGAAGCTAGGAGTGTATTTGTTAGTGTAAAGACAACAATCGAACAAAAAGCTAGACAACAAAGTGCTGGGCCTGTCAAAGTTGCCCTAAAGAATGACATTTGTAGAATTCATGAACTAATCACAGTCGTTGATGAGAGTTTTAAACTGGAAAATGTGAATATGGCAGCTTTACAACTAGATAAGAGTGATCTACAGTCAATTTTGAACATAATATGTGATAACATGGCAAAACTTGGCTCGATTGAAACACAAGAGCAAGTTAACCTAATCCAAGAAGAAGTCGATGCTATTATCAGAGCAGTTTACAATTGCATCAGAAAGATAAACTTGTTTTTGCATGAGCAACAAGCATTTGTTAAATCATTACACATTGAAAATGCCACTCTCCCCTCTGAAACCAACACCCCCCCTGAGAACATCAACACCGTATTCCCCCCGGAGATCAACACCAACATCCCCCCTGAGGACACTGAGACCATCAACACCATGTCTCCCCCCGGAAATCAACACCAACACCCCCCTGAGAACACTGAGACCATCAACACCATGTCTCCCCCCGGAAATCAACACCAACACCCCCCTGAGACCATCAACACCATGACCCCCCCGGATATCAACACCCCCCCTGAGACCATCAGCACCACTTCCCCCTCGGCAATCAACAGCAATATCCCCCCTGAGCCCATTTATACTGCAACCCACCCTGAAATTATTGACACCCCTGCTATCGAGACCAACACAATTCCACCTTTGTTGCCAATTAACGCTTCCCCCCTTAATTACTCCAGTCCCTTTGGCACCCAAGTTACCACCAACATTACAAAGGCCAACACCCCCCTACCAACCTTACCTGGGACCAGTACGGGTTTTTGCTTGAATACATCAGCTCAAACCTTCATTCCCTCTACCACCTTTCATTCGGAAAGCAGTTCCACATCGGGACAAGCGCATTTGTCTCAGCAATGTCAGAATCCTACAAATTTATCAACAGGTTTCCCTGCATTTGCAATGCCAATGGGATCAAATCTGCCAAGAGTGGCATCCAGCTATTATAGCAACCACAATCAGTCCAGGAGCAATTTGTCAACCAGTCCTATGTATACAACCCCATCTGGACATCAACCCACAGTCCCGTTGATTAATACAAGACCTTCCCACCAAGATTCCACCATTCGGCTAAAAAGGATGGCCCTACCCACATTCTCCGGACTTAGGAAAGACTGGCCAGAGTTCAAGGCAGTCTGGAAGTCGATGGCTGAGTCTGCACGTTATAATAAAACTGCATTAGCACACGAACTTAAGAACTCAGTTAAAGGAGAAGCCAAACACCGCATCAAATCTGTTTTTGTCACCAAGCCCGAAGCTTACGACATCATGTGGGAAAAGCTAGAGTGTCACTATGGAGATACCACTGCCAGTGTACAAGCTGCTTTGGAAGATCTTCAAAGGCTAAAACCTGTAAAAGAAGAAGATTATAAAGCTCTGGTTGAATTAGTTGATGAAGTTGAATCTGCCTACAGTCAATTGGAAGAGCTCAACCAGCTAAACACTTTAACCATGCGAGATGTAGACAACCTAACTGATTTGTTACCTACCCATCTTAAAGTCGACTGGCGACGAAAGTATCGTGATTTATCGTCTGCGGAGAAACTTCAACCATTTACTCCGCTAATGAAGTTTCTAGACAGAGAACGTTCAGTTGTGGCTCGTTTAGCAGAGAATCAGCATTCTAAGAAAAGAGGAAATGACAATGCAAGAGGGTACAGCAAAACCTATCATGTTGAAAGAGGTGCAAAACACGGACAAAGAACCTACTACAAGTGTGCCTTCCCCACCCACAGAAAAGACACCATAAATCACACCACCGAACAGTGAAAAGAATTCCAGAAGTTGTCCATCAGCGGTAAAGATGGCAGATATACATACATACTTTATTGTGTTCCCTAAATAGGGATTTTCAACACTGATTTACAAAAAATAAATGTTGTTCTATTTACAAGTTTTAGAATCTAGAATTTAAATTAAGGTAAAAAGGTAAGACATTTGTATAAAGTTTAACAAGGTAAAATTATCTACTTATATATTTGTTCTGGCATGCTTCGCTTCAGTTCGTTTTTGAAAGTTTTTAGGGAGTCTAACTTTTTGTACTTTATGTCCAAATCATTCCAGAGTGTAACGCCTCTATAATGAAAGGACCTTTGACCTGCAGAAGTTTTGTACAATGGTATTTGCAGTGAGTCATGGCTACGTGTATCTCGCTGATGAATGTCAGAACGTTTTGTGAATAAATCGCTCAAATAATGTGGAGCAAGTTCATTGACACATTTGTACATCATAATAGCCTCTCTTAGTAGTAATTGTTCCTTTACTGGGAGCCAGTTAAGTTCACGTAAGCCCGGCGAAATATGGTCGAACTTTCCAATATTTGTTATTATCCTGCATGCAAAATTTTGTACCAACTGTAGTTTCTTAATGTTGGTAGACGAAGTGTTTGACCAAACCGTTGAACAATAGAACATTTTGTTCATTACAAGTGCCGAGACGATGAGAGTTAAAGCTTCTTTATCGAAACATTTTTTGACTCGGTTTATTTGGCACAGGGAATTCATACACGAGGAAACCAGGTTGGTGATGTGCTGGTCATATGTCAAATAAGAGTCGATTGTCATTCCTAGATCTTTGGCAAAGGAGACGGGGGTAATAGTCTCGTTGAGGAAGTTTATGGTCATATCTACGGGAAGTTGTTGTAGGTTTTGCCGTGTGCCAATCAGCATGTATTTGGTCTTTCCCGGGTTAACAAGCAATTCATTTTCGGAACAACTGTTTGCAATCAAATACAAGTCTTCCTCAAGTTGTTGCTTTAAACAGTCCACGTTAGCCACAGTGAAGGATAGTAATATCTTGGAGTCGTCCACGTACAATTCAAGTTTACTATGGTGGACTGATGAGGGCAAATCGTTAGTATAAATACTAAAAGGTAAAGGTGATAAAATTGCACCCTGTGGTACACCATAAGAAACAGGGAGAGAAGTAGACACAGTTGATCCAATTCTGACTGATTGAGTTCTTCCGGTCAAGTAACTCTCAAACCATTTTACAACGCTTGGAGAAGCCCCGACGTTGCTAAGTTTTGTAAGGAGAAAAGTATGATTTACACTGTCGAAAGCTTTAGATAGATCTATTAGAATCAGTGCAGTAACCAATTTCCCATCCATGGCCTTTAGGATAGTATCTCCGGTCAAAAGATTCAATGTTTCGCATGAGTGATGTTTCTTGTTCCCGCTCTGGTGGGTTGACAATTTTTTGTTCTTCATTAGATACGAACCAAATTGATCCAAGGCGACTTTTTCACAAATTTTCGAAAGAAAGGTAAGGAGAGAAAGTGGGCGGTTATTTGATGCTTCCTCGTGGTTTCCATCCTTTAACAAAGGGATAACTTCTGCCTCTTTCCATGCTATAGGGAACGAAGATGACGACAGTGAACAGTTAATGATACCGGTGAGGGGCCCAAGAATTACCGGTAGGCTGTGTTTGATGACACGCATATACTCACTTTGTCTTTGCCGGGTGATTTGTTTGACGGCATAGCTAATATGATGTTCCTTATTTCTGAACAAGAGACTGGGGTGAAACTAA